>JAECWI010000302.1:0-26760 GCA_018150345.1 Drosophila equinoxialis
ATACCCGCCATCTTTTATATAACAGCTTTACTAGCTGCTGGAACCATTCTACAGCCGCCATTTGAGTTTTATAGCTTATATCTCTTATACAACAGCTATAGCTGCTAGTTCCATTCTACAGCCGCCATTTTGAGTTTTATAGCCGTCATCTCTTATATAACAGCTTTACTAGCTGCTGGAACCATTCTACAGCCGCCATTTTGAGTTTTATAGCCGCCATCTCGCCATCTTCAGCTATACTAAGCTGCTGGAACCATTCTACAGCCGCCATTTGGGTTTTATAGCCGCCATCTCTTTGTATATAACAAACTTTACTAGCTGCTGGAACCGTCTACAGCCGCCATTTGAGTAGTATCGCGGCCATCTCGCTATAACAGCTACTTGCCGCTGGAACCGTTCTACAGCCGCCATTTCGGGTTTTTATAGCCGCCATCTCTTATATAACAGCTTTACCAGCTGCTGGAACCATTCTGTCCGCCATTTTGAGTTTTTACATAGCCGCCATCTCTTATACAACAGCTTTACTAGCTGCTGGAACCATCTACCAGCCCGCCATTTTGAGTTTTATAGCCGCCATCTTTTATATATCAACTTTATTAGCTGCTGGAACCATTGTACAGCCGCCATTTGAGTTTTATGGCCGCCATCTCTTATATAACAGCATTACTAGCTGCTGGGTTTCATTCTATCATCCTTCATTTGAGTTTTGCAGCCGCCATCTCTTATATAACAGCCTTACCAGCTGCTGGAACCATTCTACAGCCGCCATTTGAGAATTATAGCCGCCATCTTTTATATCCTCCCCCCAACCTTCACTATTTCGCTGGAACCATTCTGCAGCCGCCATTTTGGTTTTATTGCCCGCCATCTCTTATATAACAGCATTACTAGCTTCTGGAACCATTCTATAGCCGCCATTTGAGTTTTTACAGCCGCCATCTCTTATGTAACAGCCTTACCAGCTGCTGGAACCATTCTACAGCCACCATTTGAGTTTTATGGCGCCATCTCTTATATAACAGCATTACTAGCTGCTGGAACCATTCTATAGCCGCCATTTGAGTTTTACAGCCGCCATCTCTTATATAACAGCCTTACCAGCTGCTGGAACCATTCTACAGCCGCCATTTTGAGGAGTATAGCCGCCATCTTTTATATATCACCTTTACTAGCTGCTGCAAGTTCATTCTACAGCCGCCATTTTTTCGGTTTTTGTACCCGCCATCTCTTATATAACAGCATTACTAGCTTCTGGAACCATTCTATAGCCGCCATTTTGAGTTTTACAGCCGCCATCTCTTATGTAACAACCTTACCAGCTGCTGGAACCATTCTACAGCCACCATTTTGGGTTTTTATACCCGCCATCTCTTATATAACAGCTTTACTAGCTGCTGGAACCATTCTACAGCCGCCATTTGAGTTTTATAGCCGCCATCTCTTATACAACAGCTATACTATCTGCTGGAACCATTCTACAGCCGCCATTTTGAGTTTTATAGCCGCCATCTCTTATATAACAGCTTTACTAGCTGCTGGAACCATTCTACAGCCGCCATTTTGAGTTTATCGCCGCCATCTCGCTATAACAGCTATACAATATAGCTGCTGGAACCATTCTACAGCCGCCATTTGAGAATATAGCCGCCATGCTTTTATATATCACCTTTACTAGCTGCTGGAACCATTCTACAGCCGCCATTTTGGTTTTACACCCGCCATCTCTTATATAACAGACGACCAGCTGCTGGAACCATTCTATAGCCGCCATTTTGAGTTTTACAGCCGCCATCTCTTATGTAACAGCCTTACCAGCTGCTGGGACCATTCTACAGCCGCCATTTGGGTTTTATACCCGCCATCTCTTATATAACAACTTTACTAGCTGCTGGAACCATTCTACAGCCGCCATTTTGAGTTTTATAGCCGCCATCTTTTATATATCAACACTTTACAAGCTGCTGGAACCATTGTACAGCCGCCATTTTGAGTTTTATGGCCGCCATCTCTTATATAACAGCATTACTAGCTGCTGGAACCATTCTATAGCCGCCATTTTGAGTTTTACAGCCGCCATCTCTTATATAACAGCCTTACCAGCTGCTGGAACCATTCTACAGCCGCCATTTTGAGATTTATAGCCGCCATCTTTTATATATCACCTTTACTAGCTGCTGGAGCCGTTCTACAGCCGCCATTTTGGGTTTTGTACCCGCCATCTCTTATATAACAGCATTACTAGCTGCTGGAACCATTCTATAGCCGCCATTTTAAGTTTTACAGCCGCCATCTCTTATGTAACAGCCTTACCAGCTGCTAGAACCATTCTACCGCCATTTTGGGTTTATACCCGCCATCTCTTATATAACAGCTTTACCCCCAGCTGCTGGAACAGCCTCCATTTTGAGTTTTATAGCCGCCATCTCTTATACAACAGCTGTACTAGCTGCTGGAACCATTCTACAGCCGCCATTTTGGTTTTATAGCCGCCATCTCTTATATAACAGCTTTACTAGCTGAAGGAACCATTCTACAGCCGCCATTTTGGAGTTTTATCGCCGCCATCTCCTTTATAGCAGCTATAGGGGCTGGAACCATTCTACAGCCGCCATTTTGAGTTTTATCGCCGCCATCTCCTTTGTAACAGCTATACTAGCTGCTGGAACCATTCTACAACCGCCATTTTGAGTTTATAGCCGCCATCATCTTATATAACGCTTTTTTTAGCTGCTGGAACCATTCTACAGCCGCCATTTTACAGGTTTATAGCCGCCATCTCTTATATAACAGCTTTAATAGCTGCTGGAACCATTCTACACAGCCGCCATTTTTGAGTTTATAGCCGCCATCTCTTATATAACAACTTTACCTGTTGCTGGAACCATTCTACAGCCGCCATTTTGAGTTTATAGCCGCCATCTCTTATATAACAGCTTTACTAGCTGCTGGAACCATTCTACAGCCGCCATTTTGAGTTTTATCGCCTGCATCTCTTATATAACAGCCTTACCAGCTGCTGGAACCATTCTACAGCCGCCATTTTCCGGGTTTTATAGCCGTCATCTCTTATATAACAGCTTTACTAGCTGCTGGAACCATTGTACGGACGCTATTTTGAGTTTTATAGCCGCCATCTCTTATATAACAGCTATACTTAGCTGCTGGAACCATTCTACGGCCGCCATTTTGAGTTTTATAGCCGCCATCTCTTATATAAAAGCTATACTAACTGCTGGAACCATTCTACAGCCGCCATTTTGAGTTTTATAGCCGCCATCTCTTACATAACAGCTATACTAGCTGCCGGAACCATTCTACAGCCACCATTTTGAGTTTTATAGACGCCATCTCTTATATAACAGCTACACTAGCTGCTGGAACCATTCTACAGCCGCCATTTTGAGTTTTATAGCCGCCATCTCTTATATAACAGCTTTACTAGCTGCTGGACCATTCTACAGCCGTCATTTTGAGTTTTACAGCCGCCATCTCCCATCCAACAGCTTTACTAGCTGCTGGAACCATTCTACAGCCGCCATTTTGAGTTTTATAGCCGCCATCTCTTATATAACAGCATTACTAGCTGCTGGAACCATTCTATAGCCGCCATTTTGGTTTTACAGACGCCATCTCTTATATAACAGCTTTACCAGCTGCTGGAACCATTCTACAGCCGCCATTTTGGGTTTTATACCCGCCATCACTTATATAACAGCTTTACTAGCTGCTGGAACCATTCTACAGCCGCCATTTTGAGTTTTACAGCCGCCATCTCTTATATAACAGCTTTACTAGCTGCTGGAACCATTCTACAGCCGCCATTTTGAGTTTTATAGCCGCCATCTCTTATACAACAGCTTTACTAGCTGCTGGAACCATTCTACAGCCGCCATTTTGAGTTTTATAGCCGCCATCTCTTATATAACAGCTTTACTAGCTGCTGGAACCATTCTACAGCCGCCATTTTGAGTTTTATCGCCTCCATCTCTTATATAACAGCCTTACTAGCTGCTGGAACCATTCTACAGCCGCCATTTTGAGTTTTATAGCCGCCATCTCTTATATAACAGCTTTACTAGCTGCTGGAACCATTCTACAGCCGCCATTTTGAATTTTATAGCCGCCATCTCTTATATAACAGCTATACTAGCTGCTGGAACCATTCTACAGCCGCCATTTTGAGTTTTATAGCCGCCATCTCTTATATAACAGCTATACTAGCTGCTGGAACCATTCTACAGCCGCCATTTTGGGTTTTATAGCCGCCATCTCTTACATAACAGCCTTACTAGCTGCTGGAACCATTCTACAGCCGCCATTTTCAGTTTTATAGCCGCCATCTTTTATATATCACCTTTACTAGCTGCTGGAACCATTCTACAGCCGCCATTTTTGGTTTTGTACCCGCCATCTCTTATATAACAGCCTTACTAGCTGCTGGAACCATTCTATAGCCGCCATTTTGAGTTTTACAGCCGCCATCTCTTATATAACAGCTTTACTAGCTGCTGGAACCATTCTACAGCCGCCGTTTTGGGTTTTATAGCCGCCATCTCTTATATAACAGCTTTACTAGCTGCTGGAACCATTCTACAGCCGCCATTTTGAGTTTTATAGCCGCCATCTCTTATATAACAGCTTTACTAGCTGCTGGAACCATTCTACAGCCGCCATTTTGAGTTTTATAGCCGCCATCTCTTATATAACAGCTTTACTAGCTGCTGGAACCATTCTACAGCCGCCATTTTGAGTTTTATAGCCGCCATCTCTTATATAACAGCTTTACTAGCTGCTGGAACCATTCTACAGCCGCCATTTTGAGTTTTATAGCCGCCATCTCTTATATAACAGCTTTACTAGCTGCTGGAACCATTCTACAGCCGCCATTTTGAGTTTTATAGCCGCCATCTCTTATATAACAGCTTTACTAGCTGCTGGAACCATTCTACAGCCGCCATTTTGAGTTTTATAGCCGCCATCTCTTATATAACAGCTTTACTAGCTGCTGGAACCATTCTACAGCCGCCATTTTTGAGTTTTATCGCCGCCATTCTCTATATAACAGCTTTACTAGCTGCTGGAACCATTCTACAGCCGCCATTTTGAGTTTTATAGCCGCCATCTCTTATATAACAGCTTTACTAGCTGCTGGAACCATTCTACAGCCGCCATTTTGAGTTTTATAGCCGCCATCTCTTATATAACAGCTATACTAGCTGCTGGAACCATTCTACAGCCGCCATTTTGAGTTTTATAGCCGCCATCTCTTATATAACAGCTATACTAAGCTGCTGGAACCATTCTACAGCCGCCATTTTGAGTTTTATAGCCGCCATCTCTTACATAACAGCTATACTAGCTGCTGGAACCATTCTACAGCCGCCATTTTGGGTTTTATAGCCGCCATCTTTTATATAACACCTTTACTAGCTGCTGGAACCATTCTACAGCCGCCATTTTGAGTTTTGTACCCGCCATCTCTTATATAACAGCATTACTAGCTGCTGGAACCATTCTATAGCCGCCATTTTGAGTTTTACAGCCGCCATCTCTTATATAACAGCTTTACTAGCTGCTGGAACCATTCTACAGCCGCCATTTTGAGTTTTATAGCCGCCATCTCTTATATAACAGTCTACAAGCTGCTGGAACCATTCTACAGCCGCCATTTTGATTTTTATAGCCGCCATCTCTTATATAACAGTCATACTAGCTGCTGGAACCATTCTACAGCCGCCATTTTGAGTTTTATAGCCGCCATCTCTTATATAACAGCTACACTAGCTGCTGGAACCATTCTACAGCCGCCATTTTGAGTTTTATAGCCGCCATCTCTTATACAACAGCTTTACTAGCTGCTGGAACCATTCTACAGCCGCCATTTTGAGTTTTATAGCCGCCATCTCTTATATAACAGCTATACTAGCTGCTGGAACCATTCTACAGCCGCCATTTTGAGTTTTATAGCCGCCATCTCTTATATAACAGCTATACTAGCTGCTGGAACCATTCTACAGCCGCCATTTTGAGTTTTATAGCCGCCATCTCTTATATAACAGCTTTACTAGCTGCTGGAACCATTCTACAGCCGCCATTTTGAGTTTTATCGCCGCCATCTCTTATATAACAGCTTTACTAGCTGCTGGAACCATTCTACAGCCGCCATTTTGAGTTTTATAGCCGCCATCTCTTATATAACAGCTTTACTAGCTGCTGGAACCATTCTACAGCCGCCATTTTGAGTTTTATAGCCGCCATCTCTTATATAACAGCTTTACTAGCTGCTGGAACCATTCTACAGCCGCCATTTTGAGTTTTATAGCCGCCATCTCTTATATAACAGCTTTACTAGCTGCTGGAACCATTCTACAGCCGCCATTTTGCTGCTGGAATTACTAGCTGCTGGAACCATTCTATAGCCGCCATTTTGAGTTTTATAGCCGCCATCTCTTATATAACAG
The DNA here is from genome assembly GCA_018150345.1 of Drosophila equinoxialis. Lineage (NCBI taxonomy): Eukaryota > Metazoa > Arthropoda > Insecta > Diptera > Drosophilidae > Drosophila > Drosophila equinoxialis. The sequence continues at coordinate 6,462 of JAECWI010000302.1, forward strand.
CTTACCAGCTGCTGGAACCATTCTACAGCCGCCATTTTGAGTTTTATAGCCGCCATCTCTTATATAACAGCTTTACTAGCTGCTGGAACCATTCTACAGCCGCCATTTTGAGTTTTATAGCCGCCATCTCTTATATAACAGCTTTACTAGCTGCTGGAACCATTCTACAGCCGCCATTTTGAGTTTTATAGCCGCCATCTCTTATATAACAGCTTTACTAGCTGCTGGAACCATTCTATAGCCGCCATTTTGAGTTTTACAGCCGCCATCTCTTATATAACAGCTTTACTAGCTGCTGGAACCATTCTACAGCCGCCATTTTGAGTTTTATAGCCGCCATCTCTTATATAACAGCTATACTAGCTGCTGGAACCATTCTACAGCCGCCATTTTGAGTTTTATAGCCGCCATCTCTTATATAACAGCTTTACTAGCTGCTGGAACCATTCTACAGCCGCCATTTTGAGTTTTATAGCCGCCATCTCTTATATAACAGCTTTACTAGCTGCTGGAACCATTCTACAGCCGCCATTTTGGGTTTTATAGCCGCCATCTCTTATATAACAGCTTTACTAGCTGCTGGAACCATTCTACAGCCGCCATTTTGAGTTTTATAGCCGCCATCTCTTATACAACAGCTATACTAGCTGCTGGAACCATTCTACAGCCGCCATTTTGGGTTTTATAGCCGCCATCTCTTATATAACAGCTATACTAGCTGCTGGAACCATTCTACAGCCGCCATTTTGAGTTTTATAGCCGCCATCTCTTATATAACAGCTTTACTAGCTGCTGGAACCATTCTACAGCCGCCATTTTGAGTTTTATAGCCGCCATCTCTTATATAACAGCTTTACTAGCTGCTGGAACCATTCTACAGCCGCCATTTTGAGTTTTATAGCCGCCATCTCTTATATAACAGCTTTACTAGCTGCTGGAACCATTCTATAGCCGCCATTTTTGAGTTTTATAGCCGCCATCTCTTATATAACAGCTTTACTAGCTGCTGGAACCATTCTACAGCCGCCATTTTGAGTTTTATAGCCGCCATCTCTTATATAACAGCTTTACTAGCTGCTGGAACCATTCTACAGCCGCCATTTTGAGTTTTACAGCCGCCATCTCTTATATTACAGCTTTACTAGCTGCTGGAACCATTCTACAGCCGCCATTTTAAGTTTTATAGCCGCCATCTCTTATATAACAGCTATACTAGCTGCTGGAACCATTCTACAGCCGCCATTTTGAGTTTTATAGCCGCCATCTCTTATATAACAGCTTTACTAGCTGCTGGAACCATTCTACAGCCGCCATTTTGAGTTTTATAGCCGCCATCTCTTATATAACAGCTTTACTAGCTGCTGGAACCATTCTACAGCCGCCATTTTGAGTTTTATAGCCGCCATCTCTTATATAACAGCTTTACTAGCTGCTGGAACCATTCTACAGCCGCCATTTTGAGTTTTATAGCCGCCATCTCTTATATAACAGCTTTACTAGCTGCTGGAACCATTCTACAGCCGCCATTTTGAGTTTTATAGCCGCCATCTCTTATATAACAGCTTTACTAGCTGCTGGAACCATTCTACAGCCGCCATTTTGAGTTTTATAGCCGCCATCTCTTATATAACAGCTTTACTAGCTGCTGGAACCATTCTACAGCCGCCATTTTGAGTTTTATAGCCGCCATCTCTTATATAACAGCTTTACTAGCTGCTGGAACCATTCTACAGCCGCCATTTTGAGTTTTATAGCCGCCATCTCTTATATAACAGCTTTACTAGCTGCTGGAACCATTCTACAGCCGCCATTTTGAGTTTTATAGCCGCCATCTCTTATATAACAGCTTTACTAGCTGCTGGAACCATTCTACAGCCGCCATTTTGAGTTTTATAGCCGCCATCTCTTATATAACAGCTTTACTAGCTGCTGGAACCATTCTACAGCCGCCATTTTGAGTTTTATAGCCGCCATCTCTTATATAACAGCTTTACTAGCTGCTGGAACCATTCTATAGCCGCCATTTTGACTTTTATAGCCGCCATCTCTTATATAACAGCCTTTACTAGCTGCTGGAACCATTCTACAGCCGCCATTTTGAGTTTTATAGCCGCCATCTCTTATAAACGTAACAGCTATACAAGCAGCTGGAACCATTCTACAGCCGCCATTTTGATTTTTATAGCCGCCATCTTTTTATATATCACCTTTACTAGCTGCTGGAACCATTCTACAGCCGCTATTTTTGGGTTTTGTACCCGCCATCTCTTATATAACAGCATTACTAGCTGCTGGAACCATTCTACAGCCGCCATTTTGACTTTTACAGCCGCCATCTCTTATGTAACAGCTTTACTAGCTGCTGGAACCATTCTACAGCCGCCATTTTGAGTTTTATAGCCGCCATCTCTTATATAACAGTCATACAAGCAGCTGGAACCATTCTACAGCCGCCATTTTGATTTTTATAGACGCCATCTCTTATATAACAGTCATACAAGCAGCTGGAACCATTCTACAGCCGCCATTTTGAGTTTTATAGACGCCATCTCTTATATAACAGCTACACTAGCTGCTGGAACCATTCTACAGCCGCCATTTTGAGTTTTATAGCCGCCATCTCTTATACAACAGCTTTACTAGCTGCTGGAACCATTCTACAGCCGCCATTTTGAGTTTTATAGCCGCCATCTCTTATACAACAGCTTTACTAGCTGCTGGAACCATTCTACAGCCGCCATTTTGAGTTTTATAGCCGCCATCTCTTATATAACAGCTTTACTAGCTGCTGGAACCATTCTACAGCCGCCATTTTGAGTTTTATCGCCGCCATCTCCTTTATAACAGCTGTACTAGCTGCTGGAACCATTCTACAGCCGCCATTTTGAGTTTTACAGCCGCCATCTCTTATATAACAGCTTTACTAGCTGCTGGAACCATTCTATAGCCGCCATTTTGAGTTTTACAGCCGCCATCTCTTATATAACAGCTTTACTAGCTGCTGGAACCATTCTACAGCCGCCATTTTGGGTTTTATACCCGCCATCTCTTATATAACAGCTTTACTAGCTGCTGGAACCATTCTACAGCCGCCATTTTGCTGCTGGAATTACTAGCTGCTGGAACCATTCTCTAGCCGCCATTTTGAGTTTTACAGCCGCCATCTCTTATGTAACAGCCTTACCAGCTGCTGGAACCATTCTACAGCCGCCATTTTGGGTTTTATACCCGCCATCTCTTATATCACAGCTTTACTAGCTGCTGGAACCGTTCTACAGCCGCCATTTTGGGTTTTATACCCGCCATCTCTTATATAACAGCTTTACTAGCTGCTGGAACCATTCTACAGCAGCCATTTTGGGTTTTATACCCGCCATCTCTTATATAACAGCTTTACTAGCTGCTGGAACCATTCTACAGCCGCCATTTTGAGTTTTATAGCCGCCATCTCTTATAAAACAGCTATACTAGCTGCTGGAACCATTCTACAGCCGCCATTTTGAGTTTTATAGCCGCCATCTCTTATATAACAGCTATACTAGCTGCTGGAACAATTCTACAGCCGCCATTTTGAGTTTTATAGCCGCCATCTCTTATATAACAGCTTTACTAGCTGCTGGAACCATTCTACAGACGCCATTTTGAGTTTTATAGCCGTCATCTCTTATACAACAGCTTTACTAGCTGCTGGAACCATTCTACAGCCGCCATTTTGAGTTTTATAGCCGCCATCTCTTATATAACAGTCTTACAAGCAGCTGGAACCATTCTACAGCCGCCATTTTGAGTTTTATAGCCGCCATCTCTTATATAACAGCTACACTAGCTGCTGGAACCATTCTACAGCCGCCATTTTGAGTTTTATAGCCGCCATCTCTTATATAACAGCTTTACTAGCTGCTGGAACCATTCTACAGCCGCCATTTTGAGTTTTATAGCCGCCATCTCTTATATAACAGCTTTACTAGCTGCTGGAACCATTCTACAGCCGCCATTTTGAGTTTTATAGCCGCCATCTCTTATACAACAGCTTTACTAGCTGCTGGAACCATTCTACAGCCGCCATTTTGAGTTTTATAGCCGCCATCTCTTATATAACAGCTTTACTAGCTGCTGGAACCATTCTACAGCCGCCATTTTGAGTTTTATCGCCGCCATCTCTTTTATAACAGCTGTACTAGCTGCTGGAACCATTCTACAGCCGCCATTTTGAGTTTTATAGCCGCCATCTCTTATATAACAGCTTTACTAGCTGCTGGAACCATTCTATAGCCGCCATTTTGAGTTTTACAGCCGCCATCTCTTATATAACAGCTTTACTAGCTGCTGGAACCATTCTACAGCCGCCATTTTGGGTTTTATACCCGCCATCTCTTATATAACAGCTTTACTAGCTGCTGGAACCATTCTACAGCCGCCATTTTGCTGCTGGAATTACTAGCTGCTGGAACCATTCTATAGCCGCCATTTTGAGTTTTACAGCCGCCATCTCTTATGTAACAGCCTTACCAGCTGCTGGAACCATTCTACAGCCGCCATTTTGGTTTTATACCCGCCATCTCTTATATCACAGCTTTACTAGCTGCTGGAACCATTCTACAGCCGCCATTTTGGGTTTTATACCCGCCATCTCTTATATAACAGCTTTACTAGCTGCTGGAACCATTCTACAGCAGCCATTTTGAGTTTTATACCGCCATCTCTTATATAACAGCTTTACTAGCTGCTGGAACCATTCTACAGCCGCCATTTTGAGTTTTATAGCCGCCATCTCTTATAAAACAGCTATACTAGCTGCTGGAACCATTCTACAGCCGCCATTTTGAGTTTTATAGCCGCCATCTCTTATATAACAGCTATACTAGCTGCTGGAACAATTCTACAGCCGCCATTTTGAGTTTTATAGCCGCCATCTCTTATATAACAGCTTTACTAGCTGCTGGAACCATTCTACAGACGCCATTTTGAGTTTTTATAGCCGCCATCTCTTATACAACAGCTTTACTAGCTGCTGGAACCATTCTACAGCCGCCATTTTGAGTTTTATAGCCGCCATCTCTTACATAACAGCTTTACTAGCTGCTGGAACCATTCTACAGCCGCCATTTTGGGTTTTATACCCGCCATCTCTTATATAACAGCCTTACCAGCTGCTGGAACCATTCTACATCCGCCATTTTGAGTTTTATGGCCGCCATCTTTTATATATCAACTTTACTAGCTGCTGGAACCATTCTACAGCCGCCATTTTGAGTTTTACAGCCGCCATCTCTTATATAACAGCCTTACCAGCTGCTGGAACAATTCTACAGCCGCCATTTTGAGTTTTATAGCCGCCATCTCTTATAAAACAGCTATACTAGCTGCTGGAACCATTCTACAGCCGCCATTTTGAGTTTTATAGCCGCCATCTCTTATATAACAGCTATACTAACTGCTGGAACCATTCTACAGCCGCCATTTTGAGTTTTTATAGCCGCCATCTCTTACATAACAGCTATACTAGCTGCCGGAACCATTCTACAGCCGCCATTTTGAGTTTTATAGACGCCATCTCTTATATAACAGCTACACTAGCTGCTGGAACCATTCTACAGCCGCCATTTTGAGTTTTATAGCCGCCATCTCTTATATAACAGCTTTACTAGCTGCTGGAACCATTCTACAGCCGCCATTTTGAGTTTTATAGCCGCCATCTCTTATACAACAGCTTTACTAGCTGCTGGAACCATTCTACAGCCGCCATTTTGAGTTTTATAGCCGCCATCTCTTATATAACAGCTATTACTAGCTGCTGGAACCATTCTATAGCCGCCATTTTGAGTTTTATAGACGCCATCTCTTATATAACAGCTTTACTAGCTGCTGGAACCATTCTACAGCCGCCATTTTGGGTTTTATACCAGCCATCACTTATATAACAGCTTTACTAGCTGCTGGAACCATTCTACAGCCGCCATTTTGAGTTTTATAGCCGCCATCTCTTATATAACAGCTTTACTAGCTACTGGAACCATTCTACAGCCGCCATTTTAAGTTTTATCGCCGCCATCTCCTTTATAACAGCTATACTAGCTGCTGGAACCATTCTACAGCCGCCATTTTGAGTTTTATAGCCGCCATCTCTTATATAACAGCTTTACTAACTGCTGGAACCATAGGATTTTAGTTTTAAGCCGCCATCTCTTATATAACAGCCTTACCAGCTGCTGGAACCATTCTACAGCCGCCATTTTGGGTTTTATAGCCGCCATCTCTTATATAACAGCTTTACTAGCTGCTGGAACCATTCTACAGCCGCCATTTTGAGTTTTATAGCCGCCATCTCTTATATAACAGCTATACTAGCTGCTGGAACCATTCTACAGCCGCCATTTTCAGTTTTATAGCCGCCATCTCTTATATAACAGCTATACTAGCTGCTGGAACCATTCTACAGCCGCCATTTTGAGTTTTATAGCCGCCATCTCTTATATAACAGCTATACTAGCTGCTGGAACCATTCTACAGCCGCCATTTTGAGTTTTATAGCCGCCATCTCTTATATAATAGCTATACTAGCTGCTGGAACCATTCTACAGCCGCCATTTTAGTTTATAGCCGCCATCTCTTATATAACAGCTATACGAGCTGCTGGAACCATTCTACAGCCGCCATTTTGAGTTTTATAGCCGCCATCTCTTATATAACATCTATACTAGCTGCTGGAACCATTCTACAGCCGCCATTTTGAGTTTTATAGCCGCCATCTCTTATATAACAGCTTTACTAGCTGCTGGAACCATTCTACAGCCGCCATTTTGAGTTTTATACCGCCATCTCTTATATAACAGCTTTACTAGCTGCTGGAACCATTCTATAGCCGCCATTTTGAGTTTTATAGCCGCCATCTCTTATATAACAGCTTTACTAGCTGCTGGAACCATTCTACAGCCGCCATTTTGAGTTTTATAGCCGCCATCTCTTATATAACAGCTATTACTAGCTGCTGGAACCTTTCTACAGCCGCCATTTTGAGTTTTATAGCCGCCATCTCTTATATAACAGCTATACTAGCTGCTGGAACCATTCTACAGCCGCCATTTTGAGTTTTATAGCCGCCATCTCTTATATAACAGCTTTACTAGCTGCTGGAACCATTCTATAGCCGCCATTTTGAGTTTTATAGCCGCCATCTCTTATATAACAGCTATACTAGCTGCTGGAACCATTCTACAGCCGCCATTTTGAGTTTTATAGCCGCCATCTCTTATATAACAGCTATACTAGCTGCTGGAACCATTCTACAGCCGCCATTTTGGGTTTTATAGCCGCCATCTCTTATATAACAGCTTTACTAGCTGCTGGAACCATTCTACAGCCGCCATTTTGAGTTTTATAGCCGCCATCTCTTATATAACAGCTTTACTAGCTGCTGGAACCATTCTACAGCCGCCATTTTGAGTTTTATAGCCGCCATCTCTTATATAACAGCTTTACTAGCTGCTGGAACCATTCTACAGCCGCCATTTTGGGTTTTATACCCGCCATCTCTTATATAACAGCTTTACTAGCTGCTGGAACCATTCTACAGCCGCCATTTTGAGTTTTATAGCCGCCATCTCTTATATAACAGCTATACTAGCTGCTGGAACCATTCTACAGCCGCCATTTTGAGTTTTATAGCCGCCATCTCTTATACAACAGCTATACTAGCTGCTGGAACCATTCTACAGCCGCCATTTTGAGTTTTATAGCCGCCATCTCTTATATAACAGCTTTACTAGCTGCTGGAACCATTCTACAGCCGCCATTTTGAGTTTTATAGCCGCCATCTCCTTTACAACAGCTTTACTAGCTGCTGGAACCATTCTACAGCCGCCATTTTTGAGTTTTATAGCCGCCATCTCTTATATAACAGCTTTACTAGCTGCTGGAACCATTCTATAGCCGCCATTTTGAGTTTTATAGCCGCCATCTCTTATATAACAGCTTTACTAGCTGCTGGAACCATTCTACAGCCGCCATTTTGAGTTTTATAGCCGCCATCTCTTATATAACAGCTTTACTAGCTGCTGGAACCATTCTACAGCCCGCCATTTTAGTTTATGGCCGCCATCTCTTATAGAACAGCATTACTAGCTGCTGGAACCATTCTATAGCCGCCATTTTGAGTTTTACAGCCGCCATCTCTTATATAACAGCCTTACCAGCTGCTGGAACCATTCTACAGCCGCCATTTTGAGTTTTATAGCCGCCATCTCTTATATAACAGCTTTACTAGCTGCTGGAACCATTCTACAGCCGCCATTTTGAGTTTTATACCCGCCATCTCTTATATAACAGCTTTACTAGCTGCTGGAACCATTCTACAGCCGCCATTTTGGTTTTATACCCGCCATCTCTTATATAACAGCTTTACTAGCTGCTGGAACCATTCTACAGCCGCCATTTTGAGTTTTATAGCCGCCATCTCTTATAAAACAGCTATACTAGCTGCTGGAACCATTCTACAGCCGCCATTTTGAGTTTTATAGCCGCCATCTCTTATATAACAGCTATACTAGCTGCTGGAACCATTCTACAGCCGCCATTTTGAGTTTTATAGCCGCCATCTCTTATACAATAGCTTTACTAGCTGCTGGAACCATTCTACAGACGCCATTTTGAGTTTTATAGCCGCCATCTCTTATACAACAGCTTTACTAGCTGCTGGAACCATTCTACAGCCGCCATTTTGAGTTTTATAGCCGCCATCTCTTATATAACAGCTTTACTAGCTGCTGGAACCATTCTACAGCCGCCATTTTGGGTTTTATACCCGCCATCTCTTATATAACAGCCTTACCAGCTGCTGGAACCATTCTACAGCCGCCATTTTGAGTTTTATAGCCGCCATCTTTTATATAATCAGCTTTACTAGCTGCTGGAACCATTCTACAGCCGCCATTTTGAGTTTTACAGCCGCCATCTCTTATATAACAGCCTTACCAGCTGCTGGAACCATTCTACAGCCGCCATTTTGAGTTTTATAGCCGCCATCTCTTATATAACAGCTATACTAGCTGCTGGAACCATTCTACAGCCGCCATTTTGAGTTTTATAGCCGCCATCTCTTATATAACAGCTATACTAGCTGCTGGAACCATTCTACAGCCGCCATTTTGAGTTTTATAGCCGCCATCTCTTATATAACAGCTATACTAGCTGCTGGAACCATTCTACAGCCGCCATTTTGAGTTTTATAGCCGCCATCTCTTATATAACAGCTTTACTAGCTGCTGGAACCATTCTACAGCCGCCATTTTGAGTTTTATAGCCGCCATCTCTTATATAACAGCTTTACTAGCTGCTGGAACCATTCTACAGCCGCCATTTTGAGTTTTTATAGCCGCCATCTCTTATATAACAGCTTTACTAGCTGCTGGAACCATTCTACAGCCGCCATTTTGAGTTTTATAGCCGCCATCTCTTATATAACAGCTTTACTAGCTGCTGGAACCATTCTACAGCCGCCATTTTGAGTTTTACGCCGCCATCTCTTATATAACAGCTTTACCAGCTGCTGGAACCATTCTACAGCCGCCATTTTGAGTTTTATAGCCGCCATCTCTTATATAACAGCTTTACTAGCTGCTGGAACCATTCTACAGCCGCCATTTTGAGTTTTACAGCCGCCATCTCTTATATAACAGCTTTACTAGCTGCTGGAACCATTCTACAGCCGCCATTTTGAGTTTTATAGCCGCCATCTCCTTTATAACAGCTTTACTAGCTGCTGGAACCATTCTACAGCCGCCATTTTGAGTTTTATAGCCGCCATCTCTTATATAACAGCTTTACTAGCTGCTGGAACCATTCTACAGCCGCCATTTTGAGTTTTATAGCCGCCATCTCTTATATAACAGCCTTACCAGCTGCTGGAACCATTCTACAGCCGCCATTTTGAGTTTTATAGCCGCCATCTCTTATATAACAGCTTTACTAGCTGTGGCCATTCGTGAACCATTCTACAGCCGCTATTTTGAGTTTTATAGCCGCCATCTCTTATATAACAGCTATACTAGCTGCTGGAACCATTCTACAGCCGCCATTTGAGTTTTATAGCCGTCATCTCTTATATAACAGCTTTACTAGCTGCTGGAACCATTCTACAGCCGTCATTTTGAGTTTTATAGCCGCCATCTCTTATATAACAGCTTTACTAGCTGCTGGAACCATTCTACAGCCGTCATTTTGAGTTTTATAGCCGCCATCTCTTATATAACAGCTTTACTAGCTGCTGGAACCATTCTACAGCCGCCATTTTGAGTTTTATTGCCGCCATCTCCTTTATAACAGCTATACTAGCTGCTGGAACCATTCTACAGCCGCCATTTTGAGTTTTATAGCCGCCATCTCTTATATAACAGCTTTACTAGCTGCTGGAACCATTCTACAGCCGCCATTTTGAGTTTTATAGCCGCCATCTCTTATATAACAGCTATACTAGCTGCTGGAACCATTCTACAGCCGCCATTTTCATTTTTATAGCCGCCATCTTTTATATATCACCTTTACTAGCTGCTGGAACCATTCTACAGCCGCTATTTTTGGTTTTGTACCCGCCATCTCTTATATAACAGCATTACTAGCTGCTGGAACCATTCTATAGCCGCCATTTTGACTTTTACAGCCGCCATCTCTTATGTAACAGCCTTACCAGCTGCTGGAACCATTCTACAGCCGCCATTTTGGGTTTTATACCCGCCATCTCTTATATAACAGTCTTACAAGCAGCTGGAACCATTCTACAGCCGCCATTTTGATTTTTATAGCCGCCATCCTTTATATATCACCTTTACTAGCTGCTGGAACCATTCTACAGCCGCTATTTTGGGTTTTATACCCGCCATCTCTTATATAACAGCATTACTAGCTGCTGGAACCATTCTACAGCCGCCATTTTGACTTTTACAGCCGCCATCTCTTATGTAACAGCTTTACTAGCTGCTGGAACCATTCTACAGCCGCCATTTTGAGTTTTATAGCCGCCATCTCTTATATAACAGTCATACAAGCAGCTGGAACCATTCTACAGCCGCCATTTTGATTTTTATAGCCGCCATCTCTTATATAACAGTCATACAAGCAGCTGGAACCATTCTACAGCCGCCATTTTGAGTTTTATAGACGCCATCTCTTATATAACAGCTACACTAGCTGCTGGAACCATTCTACAGCCGCCATTTTGAGTTTTATAGCCGCCATCTCTTATACAACAGCTTTACTAGCTGCTGGAACCATTCTACAGCCGCCATTTTGAGTTTTATAGCCGCCATCTCTTATACAACAGCTTTACTAGCTGCTGGAACCATTCTACAGCCGCCATTTTGAGTTTTATAGCCGCCATCTCTTATATAACAGCTTTACTAGCTGCTGGAACCATTCTACAGCCGCCATTTTGAGTTTTATCGCCGCCATCTCTTTTATAACAGCTGTACTAGCTGCTGGAACCATTCTACAGCCGCCATTTTGAGTTTTACAGCCGCCATCTCTTATATAACAGCTTTACTAGCTGCTGGAACCATTCTATAGCCGCCATTTTGAGTTTTACAGCCGCCATCTCTTATATAACAGCTTTACTAGCTGCTGGAACCATTCTACAGCCGCCATTTTGGGTTTTATACCCGCCATCTCTTATATAACAGCTTTACTAGCTGCTGGAACCATTCTACAGCCGCCATTTTGCTGCAATTACTAGCTGCTGGAACCATTCTCTAGCCGCCATTTTGAGTTTTACAGCCGCCATCTCTTATGTAACAGCCTTACCAGCTGCTTGAACCATTCTACAGCCGCCATTTTGGGTTTTATACCCGCCATCTCTTATATCACAGCTTTACTAGCTGCTGGAACCATTCTACAGCCGCCATTTTGGGTTTTATACCCGCCATCTCTTATATAACAGCTTTACTAGCTGCTGGAACCATTCTACAGCCGCCATTTTGGGTTTTATACCCGCCATCTCTTATATAACAGCTTTACTAGCTGCTGGAACCATTCTACAGCCGCCATTTTGAGTTTTATAGCCGCCATCTCTTATAAAACAGCTATACTAACTGCTGGAACCATTCTACAGCCGCCATTTTGAGTTTTATAGCCGCCATCTCTTATATAACAGCTATACTAGCTGCTGGAACCATTCTACAGCCGCCATTTTGAGTTTTATAGCCGCCATCTCTTATATAACAGCTTTACTAGCTGCTGGAACCATTCTACAGCCGCCATTTTGAGTTTTATAGCCGTCATCTCTTATACAACAGCTTTACTAGCTGCTGGAACCATTCTACAGCCGCCATTTTGAGTTTTATAGCCGCCATCTCTTACATAACAGCTTTACTAGCTGCTGGAACCATTCTACAGCCGCCATTTTGAGTTTTTATACCCGCCATCTCTTATATAACAGCCTTACCAGCTGCTGGAACCATTCTACAGCCGCCATTTTGGGTTTTAATACCCGCCATCTTTTATATATCAGCTTTACTAGCTGCTGGAACCATTCTACAGCCGCCATTTTGAGTTTTACAGCCGCCATCTCTTATATAACAGCCTTACCAGCTGCTGGAACCATTCTACAGCCGCCCTTTTAAGTTTTATAGCCGCCATCTTTTATATAACAGCCTTAACTAGCTGCTGGAACCATTCTACAGCCGCCATTTTGAGTTTTGTACCCGCCATCTCTTATATAACAGCTTTACTAGCTGCTGGAACCATTCTACAGCCGCCATTTTGAGTTTTATAGCCGCCATCTTTTATATATCAGCTTTATTACCTGCTGGAACCATTCTACAGCCGCCATTTTGAGTTTTATACCCGCCATCTCTTATATAACAGCTTTACTAGCTGCTGGAACCATTCTATAGCCGCCATTTTGAGTTTTATAGCCGCCATCTCTTATATAACAGCCTTACTAGCTGCTGGAACCATTCTACAGCCGCCATTTTGAGTTTTATACCCGCCATCTCTTATATAACAGCTTTACTAGCTGCTGGAACCATTCTACAGCCGCCATTTTGAGTTTTTATAGCCGCCATCTCTTATATAACAGCTTTACTAGCTGCTGGAACCATTCTACAGCCGCCATTTTGAGTTTTATACCCGCCATCTCTTATATAACAGCTTTACTAGCTGCTGGAACCATTCTATAGCCGCCATTTTGAGTTTTACAGCCGCCATCTCTTATATAACAGCCTTACTAGCTGCTGGAACCATTCTACAGCCGCCATTTTGAGTTTTATACCCGCCATCTCTTATATAACAGCTTTACTAGCTGCTGGAACCATTCTACAGCCGCCATTTTGGGTTTTATCGCCGCCATCTCTTTTATAACAGCTTTACTAGCTGCTGGAACCATTCTACAGCCGCCATTTTGAGTTTTGTAGCCGCCATTCTTATATAACAGCTTTACTAGCTGCTGGAACCATTCTACAGCCGCCATTTTGAGTTTTATCGCCGCCATCTCTTTTATAACAGCTTTACTAGCTGCTGGAACCATTCTACAGCCGCCATTTTGGGTTTTATAGCCGCCATCTCTTATATAACAGCTTCACTAGCTGCTGGAACCATTCTACAGCCGCCATTTTGAGTTTTATAGCCGCCATCTCTTATATAACAGCTTTACTAGCTGCTGGAACCATTCTACAGCCGCCATTTTGAGTTTTATAGCCGCCATCTCTTATATAACAGCTTTACTAGCTGCTGGAACCATTCTACAGCCGCCATTTTGAGTTTTATAGCCGCCATCTCTTTTATAACAGCTATACTAGCTGCTGGAACCATTCTACAGCCGCCATTTTGAGTTTTATAGCCGCCATCTCTTATATAACAGCTTCACTAGCTGCTGGAACCATTCTACAGCCGCCATTTTGAGTTTTATAGCCGCCATCTCTTATATAACAGCTTTACTAGCTGCTGGAACCATTCTACAGCCGCCATTTTGAGTTTTATAGCCGCCATCTCTTATACAACAGCTTTACTAGCTGCTGGAACCATTCTACAGCCGCCATTTTGAGTTTTATAGCCGCCATCTCTTATATAACAGCATTACTAGCTGCTGGAACCATTCTATAGCCGCCATTTTGAGTTTTACAGACGCCATCTCTTATATAACAGCTTTACCAGCTGCTGGAACCATTCTACAGCCGCCATTTTGGGTTTTATAACCCGCCATCACTTATATAACAGCTTTACTAGCTGCTGGAACCATTCTACAGCCGCCATTTTGAGTTTTACAGCCGCCATCTCTTATATAACAGCTTTACTAGCTGCTGGAACCATTCTACAGCCGCCATTTTAAGTTTTATAGCCGCCATCTCTTATACAACAGCTTTACTAGCTACTGGAACCATTCTACAGCCGTCATTTTGAGTTTTATAGCCGCCATCTCTTATATAACAGCTTTACTAGCTGCTGGAACCATTCTACAGCCGCCATTTTGAGTTTTATCGCCGCCATCTCTTTTATAACAGCTATACTAGCTGCTGGAACCATTCTACAGCCGCCATTTTGAGTTTTATAGCCGCCATCTCTTATATAACAGCTTTACTAGCTGCTGGAACCATTCTACAGCCGCCATTTTGAGTTTTATAGCCGCCATCTCTTATATAACAGCCTTACCAGCTGCTGGAACCATTCTACAGCCGCCATTTTGAGTTTTATAGCCGCCATCTCTTATATAACAGCTTTACTAGCTGCTGGAACCATTCTACAGACGCTATTTTGAGTTTTATAGCCGCCATCTCTTATATAACAGCTATACTAGCTGCTGGAACCATTCTACAGCCGCCATTTTGAGTTTTATAGCCGCCATCTCTTATATAACAGCTATACTAACTGCTGGAACCATTCTACAGCCGCCATTTTGAGTTTTATAGCCGCCATCTCTTACATAACAGCTATACTAGCTGCTGGAACCATTCTACAGCCGCCATTTTCATTTTTATAGCCGCCATCTTTTATATATCACCTTTACTAGCTGCTGGAACCATTCTACAGCCGCTATTTTTGGTTTTGTACCCGCCATCTCTTATATAACAGCATTACTAGCTGCTGGAACCATTCTATAGCCGCCATTTTGACTTTTACAGCCGCCATCTCTTATGTACAGCCTTACCAGCTGCTGGAACCATACTACAGCAGCTGGAACCATTCTACAGCCGCCATTTTGATTTTTATAGCCGCCATCTTTTATATATCACCTTTACTAGCTGCTGGAACCATTCTACAGCCGCTATTTTGGGTTTTGTACCCGCCATCTTTTATATAACAGCATTACTAGCTGCTGGAACCATTCTACAGCCGCCATTTTGACTTTTACAGCCGCCATCTCTTATGTAACAGCTTTACTAGCTGCTGGAACCATTCTACAGCCGCCATTTTGAGTTTTATAGCCGCCATCTCTTATGTAACAGTCTTACACTAGCTGCTGGAACCATTCTACAGCCGCCATTTTGAGTTTTATAGCCGCCATCTCTTATATAACAGTCATACAAGCAGCTGGAACCATTCTACAGCCGCCATTTTGATTTTTATAGACGCCATCTCTTATATAACAGCTATACTAGCTGCTGGAACCATTCTACAGCCGCCATTTTGAGTTTTATAGCCGCCATCTCTTATATAACAGCTACACTAGCTGCTGGAACCATTCTACAGCCGCCATTTTGAGTTTTATAGCCGCCATCTCTTATACAACAGCTTTACTAGCTGCTGGAACCATTCTACAGCCGCCATTTTGAGTTTTATAGCCGCCATCTCTTATACAACAGCTTTACTAGCTGCTGGAACCATTCTACAGCCGCCATTTTGAGTTTTATAGCCGCCATCTCTTATATAACAGCTTTACTAGCTGCTGGAACCATTCTACAGCCGCCATTTTGAGTTTTATAGCCGCCATCTCTTTTATAACAGCTTTACTAGCTGCTGGAACCATTCTACAGCCGCCATTTTGAGTTTTACAGCCGCCATCTCTTATATAACAGCTTTACTAGCTGCTGGAACCATTCTATAGCCGCCATTTTGAGTTTTATAGCCGCCATCTCTTATATAACAGCTTTACTAGCTGCTGGAACCATTCTACAGCCGCCATTTTGGGTTTTATACCGCCATCTCTTATATAACAGCTTTACTAGCTGCTGGAACCATTCTACAGCCGCCATTTTGGCCGCCTCTTATATAACGCTTTACTAGCTGCTGGAACCATTCTATAGCCGCCATTTTGAGTTTTATAGCCGCCATCTCTTATGTAACAGCCTTACCAGCTGCTGGAACCATTCTACAGCCGCCATTTTGGGTTTTATACCCGCCATCTCTTATATAACAGCTTTACTAGCTGCTGGAACCATTCTACAGCCGCCATTTTGGGTTTTATACCCGCCATCTCTTATATAACAGCTTTACTAGCTGCTGGAACCATTCTACAGCCGCCATTTTGGGTTTTATAGCCGCCATCTCTTATATAACAGCTTTACTAGCTGCTGGAACCATTCTACAGCCGCCATTTTGAGTTTTATAGCCGCCATCTCTTATATAACAGCTATACTAGCTGCTGGAACCATTCTACAGCCGCCATTTTGAGTTTTATAGCCGCCATCTCTTATATAACAGCTATACTAGCTGCTGGAACCATTCTACAGCCGCCATTTTGAGTTTTATAGCCGCCATCTCTTATATAACAGCTTTACTAGCTGCTGGAACCATTCTACAGCCGCCATTTTGAGTTTTATAGCCGCCATCTCTTATATAACAGCTTTACTAAGCTGCTGGAACCATTCTACAGCCGCCATTTTGGGTTTTATACCCGCCATCTCTTATATAACAGCTTTACTAGCTGCTGGAACCATTCTACAGCCGCCATTTTGAGTTTTATAGCCGCCATCTCTTATATAACAGCTTTACTAGCTGCTGGAACCATTCTACAGCCGCCATTTTGAGTTTTATAGCCGCCATCTCTTATATAACAGCTTTACTAGCTGCTGGAACCATTCTACAGCCGCCATTTTGAGTTTTATAGCCGCCATCTCTTATATAACAGCTTTACTAGCTGCTGGAACCATTCTACAGCCGCCATTTTGAGTTTTATAGCCGCCATCTCTTATACAACAGCTTTACTAGCTGCTGGAACCATTCTACAGCCGCCATTTTGAGTTTTATAGCCGCCATCTCTTATATAACAGCTTTACTAGCTGCTGGAACCATTCTACAGCCGCCATTTTGAGTTTTATAGCCGCCATCTCTTATACAACAGCTTTACTAGCTGCTGGAACCATTCTACAGCCGCCATTTTGAGTTTTATAGCCGCCATCTCTTATATAACAGCTTTACTAGCTGCTGGAACCATTCTACAGCCGCCATTTTGAGTTTTATAGCCGCCATCTCTTATATAACAGCTTTACTAGCTGCTGGAACCATTCTACAGCCGCCATTTTGAGTTTTATAGCCGCCATCTCTTATATAACAGCTTTACTAGCTGCTGGAACCATTCTACAGCCGCCATTTTGAGTTTTATAGCCGCCATCTCTTATATAACAGCTTTACTAGCTGCTGGAACCATTCTACAGCCGCCATTTTGAGTTTTATAGCCGCCATCTCTTATATAACAGCTTTACTAGCTGCTGGAACCATTCTACAGCCGCCATTTTGAGTTTTATAGCCGCCATCTCTTATATAACAGCTTTACTAGCTGCTGGAACCATTCTACAGCCGCCATTTTGGGTTTTATAAGCCGCCATCTCTTATATAACAGCTTTACTAGCTGCTGGAACCATTCTACAGCCGCCATTTTGGGTTTTTATAGCCCGCCATCTCTTATATAACAGCTTTACTAGCTGCTGGAACCATTCTACAGCCGCCATTTTGAGTTTTATACCCGCCATCTCTTATATAACAGCTTTACTAGCTGCTGGAACCATTCTACAGGTGCCATTTTGAGTTTTATAGCCGCCATCTCTTATATAACAGCTTTACTAGCTGCTGGAACCATTCTACAGCCGCCATTTTGAGGTTTATAGCCGCCATCTCTTATATAACAGCTATACTAGCTGCTGGAACCATTCTACAGCCGCCATTTTGAGTTTTATAGCCGCCATCTCTTATATAACAGCTTTACTAGCTGCTGGAACCATTCTACAGCCGCCATTTTGAGTTTTATAGCCGCCATCTCTTATATAACAGCTTTACTAGCTGCTGGAACCATTCTACAGCCGCCATTTTGAGTTTTATAGCCGCCATCTCTTATATAACAGCTATATACTAACTGCTGGAACCATTCTACAGCCGCCATTTTGAGTTTTATAGCCGCCATCTCTTATATAACAGCTTTACTAGCTGCTGGAACCATTCTACAGCCGCCATTTTGAGTTTTATAGCCGCCATCTCTTATATAACAGCTTTACTAGCTGCTGGAACCATTCTACAGCCGCCATTTTGAGTTTTATAGCCGCCATCTCTTATATAACAGCTTTACTAGCTGCTGGAACCATTCTACAGCCGCCATTTTGGGTTTTATAGCCGCCATCTCTTATATAACAGCTTTACTAGCTGCTGGAACCATTCTACAGCCGCCATTTTTAGTTTTGCAGCCGCCATCTCTTATATAACAGCTTTTACTAGCTGCTGGAACCATTCTACAGCCGCCATTTTGGGTTTTATAGCCGCCATCTCTTATATAACAGCTTTACTAGCTGCTGGAACCATTCTACAGCCGCCATTTTGAGTTTTATAGCCGCCATCTCTTATATAACAGCTTTACTAGCTGCTGGAACCATTCTACAGCCGCCATTTTGAGTTTTATAGCCGCCATCTCTTATATAACAGCTTTACTAGCTGCTGGAACCATTCTACAGCCGCCATTTTTGGGTTTATAGCCGCCATCTCTTATATAACAGCTTTACTAGCTGCTGGAACCATTCTACAGCCGCCATTTTGAGTTTTATCGCCGCCATCTCTTATATAACAGCTATACCAGCTGCTGGAACCATTCTACAGCCGCCATTTTGAGTTTTATAGCCGCCATCTCTTATATAACAGCTTTACTAACTGCTGGAACCATTCTACAGCCGCCATTTTGAGTTTTATAGCCGCCATCTCTTATATAACAGCTATACTAGCTGCTGGAACCATTCTACAGCCGCCATTTTGAGTTTTTATAGCCGCCATCTCTTATATAACAGCTTTACTAACTGCTGGAACCATTCTACAGCCGCCATTTTGAGTTTTATAGCCGCCATCTCTTATATAACAGCTATACTAGCTGCTGGAACCATTCTACAGCCGCCATTTTGAGTTTTATAGCCGCCATCTCTTATATAACAGCTATGCTAGCTGCTGGAACCATTCTACAGCCGCCATTTTGAGTTTTATAGCCGCCATCTCTTATATAACAGCAATACTAGCTGCTGGAACCATTCTACAGCCGCCATTTTGACTTTTATAGCCGCCATCTTTTATATAACAGCTTTACCAGCTGCTGGAACCATTCTACAGCCGCTATTTGGGTTTGTAGCCGCCATCTCTTATATAACAGCTATACTAGCGGCTGGAACCATTCTACAGCCGCCATTTTGACTTTTTATAGCCGCCATCTCTTATATAACAGCTTTACTAGCTGCTGGAACCATTCTACAGCCGCTATTTTGGGTTTTATACCCGCCATCTCTTATATAACAGCATACTAGCTGCTGGAACCATTCTACAGCCGCCATTTTGATTTTTATAGCCGCCATCTCTTATATAACAGCTTTACTAGCTGCTGGAACCATTCTACAGCCGCCATTTTGATTTTTATTGCCCGCCATCTCTTATCTAACAAGCTTTACTGGCTGCTGGAACCATTCTACAGCCGCCATTTTGAGTTTTATAGCCGCCATCTCTTATATAACAGTCTTTACTAGCTGCTGGAACCGATCTACAGCCGCCATTTTGATTTTTATAAGGGCAACGCCATCTCTTATATAACAGTCATACAAGCAGCTGGAACCATTCTACAGCCGCCATTTTGAGTTTATAGACGCCATCTCTTATATAACAGCTACCACTAGCTGCTGGAACCATTCTACAGCCGCCATTTTGAGTTTTATAGCCACCATCTCTTATACAACGAGCTTTACTAGCTGCTGGAACCATTCTACAGCCGCCATTTTGAGTTTTTATAGCCGCCATCTCTTATACAACAGCTTTACTAGCTGCTGGAACCATTCTACAGCCGCCCATTTTGAGTTTTATAGCGCCATCTCTTATATAACAACTTTACTAGCTGCTGGAACCATTCTACAGCCGCCATTTT
>JAECWI010000305.1:0-72999 GCA_018150345.1 Drosophila equinoxialis
GGTCTTAACTTACATATATAGTATGAAAAATATGTGTCATATCCGATACAACATATGCATTCATTATACCCTTGCAAAAAGGGTTGCATCTGTGACCATAGAAAGTATATACATATATATACATATATAAATGAGGAAAGAGTACCAAATAACTTGCAAGGGTATACAAACTTCGGCGCGGTCGAAGTTAGCTCCGGCCCTCTGGTTTTAGTGACATTCAGGTAAAAGGAACATAAGGCTCATAAGCTTACTTTGTTTTCATTTTTTGTTCGTTTCTTCACATACGATTTGCGCAGTGTAAAGCAGCTTACAAACACAAACAAACACAAGCAAACACGCATACATCGACAGATTTCATTGGCTCTCTTTGTGCCTTACCCTGGTCTAGAACAGCGGTCGGGATCAAGATGAGGCATGTAGATGCTTTGAGTCGAGTCGCCTGTTATTCAATATCGGATAGTATTATTCATCGTCTGAAACAAGCCCAATTGGTTGATGATTGGACAAATGCTGTAAGAAGTTTAATATAAAAGGGCTCGTATGAGGATTTCTTTATTTTGATGAAGAATGAAATTATCTTACTTGCCCATAAACAAGGACAGTTCTCAGCGAAGAAAACACAGTTATTGGTCGAAAAATCATATTTCGCAAATAGAAAGAAAAAGTAACCCGACTAGTTGAGAGTTGCGTCTGTTATAATTTGCGTGTATTATAATAAATGCGAAATTGGTAGAAATGAAGGGTAGCTGACAGCGCTTGAAAAGGGAGATCAGCCTCTAGTTATATATCATATTGACCATGTGGGACCGATGGTCCTCCATAAGAAGAGTTACAATCATTTGTTAGTAGTTGTTAAGTTCATATGGTTATATCCTACCTGAAGTAGGACAGAAGAGGACGTAAATCATTTGGACAAACAAGCAAATATATTCGGTAACCCAGTGAGAGTAGTGACCGATAGGTGACAATAACATACAAAATTTATTAATTATAGCTGGTGTTCCGCAAGGAAACACAGTTCGAAAGAATGCACAAGATCAGTGTACCTGTTTAAGTATAAACATCGTGTTCATCTGAGATGGCTTCACCAAATCAGATTGACCAAAGAAATATACAAATGAAACATAAACAAAAGTAAGTCATAAAATTCATATGACAATTACCAAACAAAACATGCATCCACACTCTGTGGAAAACACTTAAGACTATAACAGCGGCGCGGTATCAAGTAACCAGCGCTGAGCATGAAATATAAACAATTTTCAACCCCCGAAAACGTGGGGCATTAGAATAAGTATTTTTTAAGAACAATTGTCGCTTCTTAGAGTTTAAGAGTTTTTTAAATAAAATCAGTTCATATTTTGAATTCAACGAATGAAGACTCGGTTATTTTCCTTCTCTCCGGGGATCCCTATTCATTTTGGTCCTTCGAGAAAAAGGAAGTCTTTAGTTTTCCCCCACCAGTGGTAAGAGACTCAGAGTGTGAATCAGCTCCTTGAAGTCTGAACTTATGCGAGTGTAAATGCTAAAGGTAGCAAATATAAATTAACTCTTGTTTTCCCCACCAGTGGTAAGAGACAGAGTATAATATAAAAAAAAGCATTGCTTAATAATTAAAAAGTGCGTGCGTCCGATTTTAAAGACAGTTTGGCTAGTGGAGCAACTGTAGTAATATCGGCGGCGGGAGTTTTTGTGTGTGGCGTATTCGAAGCCTTAATATCGAAAAAAAAAGTTAAAGTTAAAAGTGTACATGTAGTTGCAAGTCAGCAACTACAAAAAACAGCAGAGCAACAAGCTAGTTGCAGAGAAGAAGTTGCTAATAGGAGAAAATCTGGTGCGATGACCGGCACCGGTACCGCCTGAGCCCATAGGCCCTGGACAACAGCAGCTGAGCAACGACACAGCAAAAAAAAAAAAAACATACCGGTGAAGACGGGTCCCAAGGACTGCCCTGGACCATTTGACTCACCTTATTGCGAATACGTCTGTGCGAAGACCAGCACCGGCATCGTTTAGCGCGACAAGCTAGACCAACCACATACGCTAACAACATTTTTTCCACGTCTCTGGCTCACTGTGCAAGACACAGTTGAGATATATTTTTTTTCTCTCGTTCTCAAAAAAAGGGGATAAATATATCAAATCAAAAAAAAAATTAAAAAAAAAAGAATCAATTGTCACACATATATACATCCACCAAATAAAATGTTCAGTAATAAGGCTGCTAAATTGTTAGAAAAGCAGGTAGAGTTGCATACCAGGTTAAGGCAGTTGGAAGCACTGGATCCCAGAAACGTTACCAGCAAGGTAATCGAGGAAGTAACAGTGATTAATAGCCGATGGATGCCTAACCATGAAAAATTGCTCCAGCAGGGTATTTTCGATCATCAGTACTACAGAGATAAAGTACATGAAGAGGTTTTAACGATAGTTGCCAAAATAATAGCTACAGGAGAGTCAGAAAAACCAGGCACTAGTAAGTCAGTGTTAATTGAAGCAGAAGCGGATATGTCAGAAATGTTTGATGATAGCAAAGGAGAGTCGCGCGGGAATGCGACCTCCAGTCATGAAAACGGTAGTGGAAACCAGGAGATATTTATGGATAGAGTCCGACAGCTTCAGGTATATTTGGAGGTAGTAGAGTTGAAATCAACAGGCAATGGAACATGGATAATGTACATTAATAAAATAAATTATTTATGGGAGAAGGTACAGGCATGCCAAGTAATAACAAGTGATGCAAAATTTAAGAATACTATGGAGGATTTAGAATTCGACGTCCAAAATTCATTATCAATGCTAGAAATGAAAACAAACGATCAAAAAAAATTGAAAGTTGAGAATGTTACCGTGAGAGGCGAACTACCGGTGTTGCCGAAAATAGAGGTACCCACATTTTCTGGAGAACCTAGAGAATGGGACCTGTTTGTAGAACTATTAGCGGAACTGATTGAAAAAAGAGAGGATTTAAGTCTTGCTCTTAAGTTCAATTATTTAAAATCCGCATTAAAGGGCGAAGCAAAGAGCATGGTAGCCCATCTATTGTCAGGTTCAGCTGATAACTATAGTGCCGCTTGGGAATTGTTAAGCAAGCGGTGTGAAAATAATCGGAGGGTATTTTCCGAACAATTAAGTCGGATCGTTGATTTACCGATGATCAACAATGAATCCGCAAAAAGTGTTAAAGAAGTGATTGACATAGTTAATGAGTCAGTTTACTTAATTAAAATAAAAGCAAATTTGTCCGATGAAGTTGACGTCATATGCGCACAACTCCTACTAAGGAAATTTGACAGAGAGGCTCTACAATTGTATGAGAGTCAGATTAAAAAAAACAAGGCAAATTCAAATGCTATCTGATGTCATGGAATACTTGGAGCAAAGATATTGCTCTCTAAGTGTAATGAGCAAAGAAGAGAAAAAAACCGCTAAAAACTGTTTTAAATTATGCGGAAGTCGAAGATAAATGTCCGATTTGCAAAATTGCCGGGCACAAAGCGTATAAGTGCTATATGTTTAAAGGGTTGACACCTACTGAAAGGTATGAAAAAAGCCAAAAAAGTGCAGCTTTGCATAAGATGCTTGAACCATTCAACCAATAAGGTGTGCACTAATGAAATGGTCTGTTCATTGTGCAGTAATAAACACCATACCTTACTCCATTTCGAAGAAAATCAGGACAGAGTTAATACTTGTGTAACCGCACAACCAACACTGTTGGCCACAGCTTTAATACAAGTAAAAAGTATAAATGGAGGATATAAGACTCTAAGACTCTAAGAGCCATTATTGATTCTGGTTCACAGAGCACCATTTTGTCTGAAGAGACCGCTCAAATATTAAAACTACCTAAAATTAAACAATATACAGAAATATGTGGCGTGTCCTCAATAAAATCTAACAGATCAAAAAAAAGGTAAAAATAGATGTAAAGACGCGAAATCCTTGGAAAGGACATCTAAAGGTCGAGGCAATTATGTTGCCAAAGTTAATGAAAGCTCTTCCATTAAAAAAAAGCAAACGGGGATATGTCAAAATGGCAAACTTACGTTCTGCTGATCCTACCTTTAATTAACCTGGTAGGATTGATATAATAATGGGAGTAAACCTATATACCCAAATCTTAAATGGGGGAATTACAAAGATTGATGGCCTGCTAGGCCAAAATACTCAATTTGGTTGGATCGTCTCGGGTTCACCAGATCAAATCTGAATAAATCTGTAGTGGCAACAACAATAGATGTCACAGGTTTTGAACAACGTTGGGAAAAAAAGAAAGGTAAATTTCAAAATAAAAATAACACAATTCTAAAGAAATACAATAACAAAACTCAAAAAATAAATTTATGGCCCCCGGCAGGACCTCACATTGGAGGTAAAGTGAAAATTGGGGAAGAAAAAGTATATATCCCAGAGCCAGTAAAACATGAAAATATTCAGACGGCAACGCTTACTGAACCATTGGGTCAATTAGATAATGAGTACCTAAAAGATAATGTCAAAATAGATTCCAGTAACAAATTGTCCGAAATTGTAGTACCAAAAAAGGCAGATTGTGCAAAATAATTATAAAAGGACAACATTTAATGGTAACCAGAATAGCCACTCACACTTCAGCAATCAGCGATATTTAAAAATAGTGGAGCGATCACATTGGAACAAGTCAAAAAATAAAGATAGTTATTTTATAAATTCTCCACCTTATAAAAAAGGCTAGAAGCCAACTCAGTAATACATACGGGAGAATTGGTAAGAATGAGAAGTCAGTGACAATCGTAAAGGAACATCAGATTGACTAGGTTGAACGTCCTTCATGTAACTGGTCATGCTTCTTTAACAATAGTTTTCTTATGATAATATTATTAATAATTTGGATAAGATAACTAACTATTAAGATAAAGTCCAAAACGCCGCATTTGGCGGCCCTTTGCAGAATGTTTAAGAATAAACATCGTGTTCATCTGAGATGGCTTCACCAAATCAGATTGACCAAAGAAATATACAAATGAAACATAAACAAAAGTAAGTCATAAAATTCATATTACAATTACCAAACAAAACATGCATCAACACTCTGTGGAAAACACTTAAGACTATAACAGCGGCGCGGTATCAAGTAACCAGCGCTGAGCATGAAATATAAACAATTTTCAACCCCCGAAAACGTGGGGCATTAGAATAAGTATTTTTTAAGAACAATTGTCGCTTCTTAGAGTTTAAGATTTTTTTAAATAAAATCAGTTCATATTTTGAATTCAACGAATGAAGGCCAGCTACCTGTTATAAGCATGTAGGCAATGTACAACCAATGATAAACAACACTGAGCCAAGAAGCACAAAAGTGAGTTTTTTTTTTTTTTTTTTTTTTTTTTTTTTACGCGCGAGCCCAAGCAGATTACTGCCCACCTCCCACCGGACCGACCGAGGGGTGCAGCCGTATAACGCACGACAAGAATCGCGTGGACAAATACACAATAGAAAAAACAGACAAACAAATAACTAAATGAAGTAAGTAATTCGTCTCGCCGACTTAGGTATACCATACACCAGTAAAACAAATATTTCAAATTTATTAAACCAATGCATTTTCACATGCTTTTTATTACAAGCATATCTTATAATCTCCCTCACTCAAGTATACGAGCACCCTAGCGCCCCCACCAGCCAACGGCCAACTACGGCCTTATGGAAAAACGTTTATATGCATAACTTGGTTGTTTTTTGTCCGATTTTGATCAAATTTGGTGTTTTGCTGGGTATTAATATCAAATTCAAGTGTGCCAAAATTGACAATTGGCAAAATCGTTGCATATACAATATATGCGCATTTATTAAACAAATACACATACAAAATTTGGTGTCTCTAGCTATTATAATCTTTAAGAAAATCAAATTTGTTTAAATTTCGTGGGCGGAGGGGGGCGTGGCAAATTTTTTTTGCAACAAATTTGTGCGCTCTTACTAAAGGATTAATTATTAGTTAATAGATAGCTATAGTATTTTTATACCATACACCCATAGGGTGAAATGGTATATGAAAGTCGCCAAAATGTATGTAACAGGCAGAAGGAAGCTTTTCCGACCCCATAAAGTATATATATTCTTGATCAGTATCAACAGCCGAGTCGATATAGACATGTCCGCCCGTCCGTCCGTCCGTCCGTCCGTCCGTCCGTCTGTCCGTATGAACACGTAGATCTCAGAGACTATAAGAGCTAGAGTCACCAAATTTGGTACGTAGACTCGTGTATTACCTACGGTGGTCAAGTTTATTTCAAATTTTTGCCACGCCCCCCTCCGCCCACGAAATCTAAACAAATTTGATTTTCTTAAAGACTACAATAGCTAAAGACATCAAATTTAGTATGATTAATCCTTTTAGTAAGCGCGCACAAATTTGTTGCAAAAAAATTTGCCACGCCCCCCTCCGCCCACGAAATTTAAACAAATTTGATTTTCTTAAAGACTATAATAGCTAGAGACACCAAATTTTGTATGTGTATTTGTTTAATAAATGCGCATATATTGTATATGCAACGATTTTGCCACGCCCCTTTCCGCCCCCGTAATTTGGGAAAACTCGATTATCTCACGTAATTTTCTACCTTTTGTAATCAATTTTGGCACACTTGAATTTGATATTAATACCCAGCAAAACACCAAATTTGATCAGAATCGGACAAAAACAACCAAGTTATGCATATAAACGTTTATCCATAAGGCCGTAGTTGGCCGTTGGCTGGTGGGGCCGCTAGGGTGCTCGGATACTTGAGTGAGGGAGATTATAAGATATGCTTGTAATAAAAAGCATGTGAAAATGCATTGGTTTAATATATTTGAAATATTTGTTTTACTGGTGTATGGTATACCTAAGTCGTTGAGACGACTTACTTACTTCATTTATTTTTTTTTTTAAAAAAAAGATGGGTGCACGGAGGTCTTACGTTTAGAATTGACAAAATTATGAAATTGTTTAGGGTCAGAAGAAAATTCTGAATTCTGACGATAATTCTTATAGCATTGTGTATTAAGCATCATGAATTTTGAACGAGCGACTGTATACAGAGCATAATCTGATGAACGACGTGTTTTTTGAAACTTCTTATAATATCGTGTCTTCACATTTTTCAAATTGGATAACTCACGAGAGAGCCAGGGAGGTTTGTTAAGCCGCTTTAGCCTACCAAGAGGCACACAAATATCAAAGAGTGAATTCAGAGTATCATAGAAAAAACGAACAGCTGAGTTCATATCTCTACAATTGTACAGATAAGACCAATCGGTATTTAGTTAGAGGTAACTCATTTGAACCAAGTAATGGTGAAAGCAAGGGTAGGTCAATTTTTAAATTTAATGTAAAGATGAAATTTGTCTTCTGGAAGAACAAATGGTTCGATCCTAGAAACCTCACAATAAGAAGTATCCAATACAAAAATAAGATCTAACGATTTTCCATTAGAATTTAAGACAGGATTGACTTGGGATAAAGATAAGCCTAGAAGGCCGTCAATAAAGTCATGTGACAAAGAGGGCAGCAACATGGTAGATTCATCTGTTAGTGACCATACTAAAGCGGGTAAATTAAAATCACCTACAACTATGAGCATGTCTTGACTGGAAACTAAAGAGGAGACAAACTGAATTGCCTCTAAATGATTTAAATATACCACCATGTCTGACAATGGTGGAATATAGGAACAAGTAATAAAAGCATTAAAAGATTTAAAATTTACTTTAACACCGACAAACTCAATCTCCTAGGTACTAGAAAATTGAATCATTTCAGATGATAAAGCAGCATCAACAGCTATTAGAACGCCACCGCCTACGCGAGAAATCCGGTTACGTCTGAATATAGAAAAGTTTGTGGAAAACACCGATGCATCAGCAATGTCAGGTTTTAGCCACGTCTCTGTAAAAGCTAGAATGTTATGCTCAAAAGAAAGACTATCTACATAGAGATTAGGAAGTTTGGATTAAGTCCTCTAACGTTCTGGTAACCCAGGTTAAGGGACGAAGCTAGTTTTTTGACACACCAGCAGATGCTGATGTGGCAGGAATAGTATTAGTTGTTGTTGTTGGCAAGCGAATCGGTTGCCGATTTTTCTTTTTACAGTATATTCCTTAACTATTATATGTTTCGGCCAAAAATCTTCTCGACATATAGTGTCGAAGATATTGGCAGAAACATTAATTTTAAACGAAATGTCCCGAGAATAAGAAAATTTAAACTTCTCCACCGCAATATTCGAGACGTTAACTTTCTTCCGAATATAGGCTATTACATCATCAGATGTGACAACAGGGTCTAGCCTAGAAACAAATATATGTTTCTTTGGTGGTATGCCAACGAGAGGACGCGGTCCCGAAGCATCAGCCGTAGCAGTAAAGTTGGACAAGTCACCCACTGCAGCAGTCAATTTGTTTACGGGGCCCTCAATACTTTTAGAACTATCGGCAATTTCCATTGGAATGGGTAATTGCCCGGACACATCGGTCACTACAATAGGCATCGTTTTTAAGAGATCATTCCCAGGCGATACCTGTAATTCCTTACTAAAAGCATTCACAACCGGGCTCTTAAACGATATCAACTGCTGTACATTAGGAGTGGACGGTGCATGAGACCGGTCGGGGACGATAAGAGACGCTGGCGGATCTACAGATACTGAAACACCCCAAGGACTGGTCCTTTTACGTTTCGGAGACTCATTCATAAGCGATAAACTCTTGAACTGAGTCTCCACCGCATTAAACTCCGCTTGGAGTTTATTAAAGTTCGTTTAAGATACTAACAGGTTTGGATATGAGGGTTCCTAAAGATGCAGAGCTAAGAGAGCGTATGTAGAATGCTTAGTGGACGAGTTGGATGAGGAACGAAAAGAGATACGAGATCGAAAATATTAAAGTCCTACAGGACGAGAATCGCAGGTCCTATGATTCAACCGGAAGATCGAAAGGAAATCTAGACTTAACGATTTAGTAGTTATAAAGCGGACACAGTATGGGTTAGGGTCTTAAGCTTAAAGGAAAATACTTGGGCCGTACAAGGTAGGAGTCGGTGTTGAGGCACCGATAGACAATAAAAGAACCAGAAGGTGCAGTCAGTTTTATTTTTGTTAAAGCCATAATATTTAATTGTAACACTAACATTTTAATTGTAACATTAAATCTGTATTCAGAGTTCTTTTCAACTTTTCCTCAGTTTTAGTTTTAGATGGAGTTTACCACCCACTTAGTGCTGCACTATCAAGTAACACGACTCTTTGTAAAGCAACACAACACCATCTAGTAATTATTAACGTTATTATTGGTAAATGGCCTCAATTAACAAGGACTTAAATCGTTAAATCTCATACTAGAATATTGATGCTCCATTCATTGCATCTCACATTTGACATAAAGAAAATCGTTGTTAGTTTCTTTTCCTCCCCTAATTAATATGCTCAGGGGTAGTAACATATGCGTTGAGGTTGTATATACACATTAATATATTATTTAATATATATAAAACCATTGTAAATTTTGTAATGAACAGGAATATCAGTTATTTCAAAATTCAAATGATTTCGAATACAGGAGGGCCGAATGTATGAATCGGTGTTGAGGCACCGATAGAGAATAAAAGAACCAGAAGCGGTATCGTTTCTGAAGCCAGTTGGTAGAGAATAAAAAATGTAGGTAGCCGGCTTGTAAAGTATGAACTAAGTGGCAACGCCACACAGCTGATCGGTTTGTTTACATTAGATTTCTATAAATGGAGTTTGGATAAAACAATAAGGAAATACATATATTAAAGAAGCTAACTTCGGCTATGCCAAAGTTTATATTCCCTTGCAGTCCTTGGCAATAATTTTTTTCATTTTGAAATTTCTTTCCCTGCAATTGAATTCATCAATACACAAACAAAACATTCAAATTATTTCTCTTTTTCTAAAAATTGTTCTTCTTCTTGCATCATTCCACAGCACAACACAAGCACACAAGCACACAAGCACAACACGCATACACATACAGTTCTTGTAGCGCTGCGTCTGTGTGTGTTTATGCATGTGATCTGCTTGATTTGATGAAGACGTACTAGGCAGCAAGCAGCGCTGTTTGCTGCCGGCAGCTGTGCTTGCTGTCTACTACGTCATCATTTGAACCGATTTGTATTGACTGTAACTTGTGTTCTATTTATCCGATCAGATTCAAATTTTGGGATATATCAATGTATCAAATACTGTCATATTGGTAAATTTCATGGGCATACTCCAATTTTTGCAAAAATGTTTGTTCTAGAGTTTGGTCCAATCATTACGATTTTCATACTTTATCTAACTCTAAAAAAGCCCACAAAAAAATTTCATCGCAATAGCTCTTAAGATGGCTGAGTAAAACGCTTACGCACAGACAGACGGACATACGGACAGACGGACATGGCTATATCGACTCAGCTTCTCATGCTGATCAAGAATATATATACTTTATGGGGTCGGAAACGTCTCCTTCTGTGCGTTACAAACATCTGACCAATTTTATAATACCCTCTGCAAGGGTATAATAAGGAACGTGAATTTCACGGGGAATAATTATCCCAAGTATTAGTATCCCAATTAGTGGAGTGCACCATAGCCTCTACGCGTGTGCGAAAATAAATTTATATGCGTGTGTGTGTGTTCAAGAGATTAATGTAAGTTAATTTCATTGCAATAATTCTTGAACAGCATCGGAAATTGTTTGCATCAAGTATTGGCAAATTTTCTAAATATTCGCTTTGTTTGACCTTTCGTGTGAGACGCTTATCATATTTGGTACGTATATTTGCTTAGTAAATGCGCACATTTTGTGTGTGTAAAGATTTCGCCACGCCCCCTAGAGCCCCGCAAATTAAATAAAAGTTGATTATCTCCAGAAATTTTCTACCTTGTGCAATCAAATTGGGCAAAGCTAAATTTGATACTAATAGCAAGCAAAATACTAAATTTAATCAAAATCGGAATAAAATTAGCCAATTATGGAAAAACATAAGTTTTGTGATAGATTTGCCCTCTGACTTTGAAAGTTGACATGAATTGGGCAGCCATAATTTCCGCACCAATTGACGTAATTTGGAAGCAGCACAACACATTCCTTTCGTTTCATTATTGAACTTCAGAGCCTGACAGTAAGTGCAGACATGACTCTTCTGGCCAATGACGACATAGCGGCTGGAGCCATAATCAACAACTGGGTCATATCGAAATGCAATACGACGGTATTGCTCATGTTGATCTAGTCTTATCTGTGGGCGGGATTCAGCTACCCTTCCCCTATGCAGTTTACGTCTTTGCAAGCGAAGCAATTGAATTGGTGCAGACCGCGACACTCGTGCTCGCAAACGCTCATGCTAAAGCCTGGCTGCAAGCCTTTCGAATCGTCTGCTTTGCCTTAGCCGCTCCTCTTCCAGAACCAATTCCCGCTCTTCTTCAGTCTTATTCGAAACATTGCTTCTGATTTTTTCTGCGTTGTGAGTACGACGACCCATTTTTTAGGAGGCATTATTTCGTTAGTAACTAAAACAGGAATGAATAAATTTCCTACGTGTAACTGCTTCCGCCTACTGCGGTCGATACACGGAAAGACGTTATAAAAACTCATTTTATTTCTTAATATTTTTTTCCGAAAGAACCTTCTCCTAATAATAACGAATACAACAAAAAAAGAATTAGTGAAATCGGTCCAGACATTCACGCGTGATGTTGTGTCCAAGGAAAACGGGTTTCATTTTTATATATCTATATAACTATATAAATAAAACAAAAAAAAGATTTAGGGAAATCGGTTTAGACATTCATTCAATTAGTTTATTCAATGAATTCATTCGGAAGATCGTTAGCATTTAAGACCTTGTAAATGTAATTATTTAGGTAAAAATATTCAGAGAGGATATTAGCATAATCAAGCAACATAATTGTATTTTTTTGTGTTTCCTTACAATAAATAATAAAGGGTTAAATAATAGAGTAATCATTAGTAATAAGAACCAATATGCAACCTATATAATCTGATTTGTACCAATATTCAGCTACTTAGCCTATTACTTAGATCAAATTGATCGAATCGATAGCACGCGATGCAAAATATTCTGAATTGTTTGAATAAATATTATATAAATAATATTGCCTGCAAGAAGTGATGTCTGAAACTTTTTTGTATTCTTCTCAAATGAAAACCCAGGCAAGGTTCGGTTAATATGAATAGCCGACATACATCAAATACGCTGTGAAAATACTAGCTGTCACGTTCACCAAGAACAGGCTGTTTTTGCTAGTCGTTTAAGAATCCCATTGAGCAGTCATATGCACACTAAACGTCATTTAAGCTGTTCGCGTAACTCTAGTTGCAAATCGAGGTGAAGTCCTTGTAGTCCGAGTAGTTTAATTCGTTCTACCCCGTCGTTCTACCCCGTGTTTTGCTGACTTATGTCGACAGTTACGGGGGTGCAGACCTGGAGTGTTAGGCTGCTACTTTATTTTATCGATATATACATAGTGGTCTTTAACTAATACCTGCATATATAAGACAAGATGTCCCAATTTTTTTTGGGATATTTTGACGTTATGTCACAGGTTCATTAAAAATGTTTAATTTTAGTGAAGAATATTATTATGACATAATTATTTTTTCATTTCATATCATTAATAAGGGGCAATTTAGATGAAAATTTTATATTTTTATACCATACACCCATAGGGTGAAATGGTATATTAAAGTCGCCAAAATGTATGTAACAGGCAGAATGAAGCTTCTCCGACCCCATAAAGTATATATATTCTTGATCAGTATCAATAGCCGACTCCAGATATAGACACCAAATTTGGAATGTAGGCTCGTGTAAAATGTAGAGTGATCAAGTTTATTTCAAATTTTTTCCACTCCCCTTTCCGCCTCCGCAATTCAAAAAAAAAAACGTTTATCTCAAAAACTATTGCACCTAGAGACACCAAATTATGTATATTTGCATAGTATGTGCGCACATTTTGTATGTATAAAGATTTTGCCACGCCCCTTTCCGCCCCCGAAATTTGAAAAACTCGATTATCTCCCGTAATTTTTTACCTTGTGCAATTAAATTTGATACCAATACCCAGCAAAATACCAAGTTTGATCAAAATCGGACAAAAAATAGCTGAGTTATGCATATAAACGTTTTTGCATAACGCCGGAGATGACCGTTGGCGGGTAAGGGCGCTATGCTATGGGGTGCTTATATGCATAAGTCCGCGAGATACTGAAATATGCTTGTAAAAAGCATGTGAACAGAATTTTTTAAAATAGGCAAATGCATTAGTTATTACAAATTTGAAATATTTGTTGCTGTCTGGTATACCTAAGTCGGCGAGACGACTTATTTACTTCATTTATGCTAGACATTCCTCAGTGTCATTTGATTTGAAAAAGTAAATTATACATCTTCGGTTTTCTCTTACATATGATAGCCAATGTGTTTCAATTATTATAAAAATTATGAATATGCATAAATATATAAAATAATGTACCATATGCTTTAATATTTCGTAAAATACTAAAAAAAACTTAGTTAGCATTTTTTACATCCAATGTAGTCCAAGCACTCTAAACTTAATTGAAATACAATAATAAGTCCGAAGCCTCTAACTTTATGGGTATTGTCCGCTATTTCGAAAGCTTTTGAGAAAATTATAACTTCGCTATTGCTACATTTTTGCAGCTTTATTATTTCGCCATCCAAACATGGGCTTGTGAAACGTAGATCTACAACCACTTATCATCATACCCTATTACTTTCTAAACTGAACGACATTGGATTCCCACATTCCTTTCTTGGGTTCGAGAATATTCAACAAACAGAAATCAGAAGGTACTTTTCAAGTCTTATTTTTCCTATTCCATTCCTGTGACAGATGATGTTAAGCTTTGTCTTACTTATAAAGAATCAGAGAAAAATCTTAACACTACCATATGTAAGGTAATGACTGTTTATTGTAATTCTCCTCAACTGGTCACTTATTTTCTAAACAATAGTCCTTTGGAATGTCTAAATAATTTGAATGATTTGGGCGTACTTATGGACCCTAAGTTAAATTTTACTTCCCATATTCCCTCCTAGAGTGGAAGAGCTAGAGAGTTGATTATATACACTGCAGTGTTTGTATATCTCGGTTTTGGTCGGATCGGAACACTATATCATGTAGCTTTTATACAAATGACAAAGTCACCAACAGCGACTTTTCTCAATAACGTGTTCGTTTTTTAAGCTATTGCCGCAAAATAAATATTTGTTTGTTTTGTATTCATATTAATCACTGTGTCAAATTTGATCAAGACCCGGTAACTATATCATATAGCTAATGATACAATTTCACAATGAACAATTTCAGATTGATTTATATAAAAAATATATATTTTTGTTTAGTATTTACTATTTACATATTTCACAAATTCTTTGAGAAATGCAAAAAAACAAATCGTAGTCTCATTAAAATTTTAAAAACATAAGTAGGCCTTTTCATTTCTTAAAATAAAAATTCAAATCTTAGTAAGCTATATTTTTTATCATCTAAGGGCTGAGCCCAACAAAAATCATTATATTTTTGACTCTGAGCGGGTAACACTCTACAAATATAATAATTTTGTAACACATATATCTAGATATAATTTATAGTAAATTCTTTATTTTTCCTTAAATATGACATCTTTTTTGGATACTATTATAGAAGGACTCCTTTGCCCGGATAATTATCGTATAAGTGAGGCTACAGCTCACTTATATGAGGCCTTCAAGCAACCGGACAGTATAGAATCTGTGCAACATGTGCAACATCGACTCGTACTGTAGACGTGCGTCAAATGACAGCTGTTTTACTGGATAAGCGTCTAGCGGATATTGAGGACTGGCTGGGGCTAACTTTGGATCAGCAGATGGACCTCAAAAAATATTGCAGGCTTTGGTGGCAGAAAAAGAGCGACCAGTCAAGAGTGCCATCGGCCGGGTTGTGGGCACAGTGGTCCGATATCTAGAGAAGGATCAATGGATTTGCTACGTTCTGCAGTACACTTTTGATCGATGTCTTTTACTGGATCCCAACGAAAGCGAGCCAGATTCCTATACTTTTTCTGCCCTAGCCTAATCGGCTATAACACAATTAGCGGATCACACGCTCACTATGTGCAATAATATGGTCAATTCCGATGCAATGAACACTTTAACCTCTCGAACCGTGGCCCATATGTTTACCAGAATGATATATGTAATTCCATTTCTATTGGAATACCCAGTAGCTGCAGAGACTGTGATTAAGTTGATTCCTCTGATAATGAAGACAGACTTGCCGAGTATATTCCTAGGGCATTTCACAATACCGAAGCCGTGGCCAAAATCACTCTGGATGTGTCGGCGAGTGAGCAGTCGAAAAGAATATTCGACTTCAATGACATTCATTGCTGAACTTTTGCCAATCTTGTTTCAGTTAATGGAGCTGGCTATTCAAGGTACGAACAGTCTTTGTCGTCAGGCGGCCTATAGCTGTATGGGAACCATCTCTGAGGGTTGCACAGAGATAATATGCAAGCAATATCTGGAAATAATGTTGAATGTCATCAAAACGGGCACACAGGATCCGGATTTCAATGTGAGCGCTGCTGCTTTTGTATTATGCCTTGAAAAAGTGCTGCAAGTCATTGGAGGAGAAGATTGGACAACATTTACCCTTGCTAATGGATTGTCTGTTTGAATCACTGAATTCCCCTCATACGCATACATTGAGAGCCTATAGTTTGTCGGCTCTTGCTTCTTTTGTCAGTGTGGGCAATGGGCTTATGCCGTGTTTTCCCCAAATTGTCGCAGTGATGCAGCAATATTTGGTCAAAGACTGATGAGGAGATTGGTGATTTACGTATTACAGCTATTAAAACATGGTCAGTTTATGTTCGATATATGGGCGAAGAAGTTATATCGCCTTTTTTGCAACGAATCGATGGGATATTGCCTACTGATGTTATCGGATGGTCCAGATGATTGATCATCCGAATCCATCAATACGTAAGGCGTGTCTTGAGACTCTCCATAAATTTTCTGATAAATTTCGCCTGAGCCTGAGCACAGCTGTCGCCGAATGGTCAAAGATTTTATGAGATGATAATTCACGATGAGAACCGATCTGTGGTTATTAAAGTCCTGGATGAGTTAATTGTTATCATCAGGGATATTAAAGCAGCCGCTATACCCTAACCCTCACAAGAATGTGTCAAACTTCTCTTCAACACCACTCTTATGTTATCGACCCAATCAACAAAATGTCAAAACTTTGAAGGACGACTAGATGAGCAGCTTCAAGTCCACAAATAAGTTAGCAGCAGAAGCAACTTATTTGTGGACTTGAAGCAGCCGCTATACCCTAACCCTCACAAGAATGTGTCAAACTCCTGCTGTACGGAGGGCTCTGGTGTACGAAACACTGGCTGATAGTATCAAGCACGTGAACTCTCATGTGGTCACCTATCTTAATTCCCTATTTAATATTTTCTTAAAGGGGGCAAATGATGCAGAAGCCCATTGTCGCAGGCACTGCTATTATGGACTAGCCCACTTACTATTCTATGGAGATAACAAATCTCCAGAAGCTTGGAGCGAGGTTGTCAATGCCAATGCCATTTCGAAGGCATTTTCGTCTTTTGGTGGCTAATCCAACGGACCTTCAGTTTGAGGAATTATCAGCCCTGTTGGATCTCTTGCAAGAGTTTTCGGACTATGCCTATACGGATCCACGTGGCAGACAATTGAAGTTTGTAGGTCGGATATTGGAAGTAACTGCACAAATACTTATTCGTATGTACCTTTCATTTTTGTCATTTTGACTAAAAGTAAATTAAAATATTTGTTTCTGCGGAAAGTATGTTCTTATGTTGCTATACTTAGGGCAAACAGAGTAAAGCATCTCGTTTTCATTACATTTAAAATGCTGTCAGCACCTAACCTGACAGGACTTTGCCGTCGCCTTCCATCCACCACCACCATTAACACGACCAAAGGTTGAGACATAGATGCGGGCTCTCATTTTCTTTTCTTTTTCAATTTTGTCGCATTTTCAACGCATCAGGGAGGACAAGACTTAGATCCGTACATACATGTATATAGAAGGCATTCGGGCTGCTCAAAATTACGTACAACTTTTCTAATATCTACTATTTTAGTATTATTTTCTAGCTTTGAAAATTGTTATCAGTTTGAGCTAGTTCTGCTTTGTCGTCGTCTTTGATGTTGATTAGTCTTATCGCCAAATTAACTGCAAATCCATTGATCCTTCTCTTCTAGATATCGGACCAACGTTAGCCCCAGCTAGTCCTCAATATCCGCTAGACGCTTATCCAGTAAAACAGCTGTCATTTGACGCAGGTCTACAGTACAGTACAGTACAGCACGTCTGCACATGTTGCACAGATTCCATACTGTCCGGTTGCTTGAAGGCCTCATATAAGTGAGCTGTAGCCTCACTTATACGATAATTATCCGGGCAAAGGAGTCCTTCTATAATAGTATCCAAAAAAAATGTCATATTTAAGGAAAAATAAAGAATTTACTATAAATTATATGTGTTACAAAATATTATATTTGTAGAGTGTTACTCGCTCAGAGTCTAAAATATAACGATTTTTGTTGGGCTCAGCCCTTAGATGTTAAAAAATATAGCTTACTAAGATTTGAATTTTTATTTTAAGAAATGAAAAGGCCTACTTATGTTTTTAAAATTTTAATGAGACTACGATTTGTTTTTTTGCATTTCTCAAAGAATTTGTGAAATATGTAAATAGTAAATACTGAACAAAAATATTTATTTTTTTTATATAAATACTAAACAAAAATATTTATTTTTTTTATATAAATCAATCTGAAATTGTTCATTGTGAAATTGTATCATTAGCTATATGATATAGTTACCGGGTCTTGGTCAAATTTGCCACAGTGATTAATATGAATACGAAACAAACAAATATTAATTTTGCGGCAATAGCTTAAAAAACGAGCAAGTCGCTGTTCGTGACATTGTCATCTGTATGAAAGCTACATGATATAGTGTTCCGATCCGACCAAAGCCGAGATATACAAACACTGCAGTGTATATAATCAAAATCAGAGGCTTCTGACTACCTTAAATCATCTTATCTATTTTTGAACAGCCTCCGCTTCGAAAGATCTTTCGCCGCTGGACTAAAACTGTAAGTCAAACCATAAAAGAAAAATTATTCATTGATTCGGGTTATTCGTTTTGGAGCCTTTGAATATGTTGGACGTTAGTGCCATTGCCAATACTTGAATTTATTAGGAAATTTAACCGTCTAGTTTTTATTTTTATCCTTTTCTCTCCCTGCATCAGTTTGATATGATTCGATTTTTTTTGTAAATTCGATTAAATTTTTTTTTGTAACCTAATCGCAAGATAACGAGTAAGATAATTATGTTTGATAACCGCATTGCTGCATCGTATATATATTACGAAATTGAGGATAAGATCCAAACTTATTTTTCGACCAGTATTTAGTTTAAGATTTCAAAGTGTGAAGATAAGCTTGAATAGCCAAAAAACAAATTCGGTAATCAGTAACCGGTAATTTCGTACTAATCATACTTTAGGGGCCCGCCACATATTAACTTCATTAATTCTGAATAATATTAAGTTCGTTTGTTTCCGAAAGAGATATAAAGAATGAAGTAAATTAGGAAATGAATCCTGCCTTGTTCATAAGTTTAGAAATTAATAAAACTATTGTTCTTTGAAATGAACTCCCTATAATCGTTAAATTTTGGGGAACCATGCAACCGACTGAGAAATAAAAAGAGGAGGGATCATGGTAGAGTGGGCGTTGACATGACAAGCCAATAGGCTATCATGAAGTAAACCAACATGTGTTCATCTTGATACTACAGAGTTTAAGGTGTTCCTGTTTCTGTTCTCCTCAGGCCTTCTTTCTTTCGTCTTTAACCCTGTACCGTTGTCCCTTGGTGTCCATAAGTACGCGAATTTAAAATTTTTGTGTCTGTATCGAATTTGAGCAACTATAGTTCTGGCTACTCTCTATCGTGTAACCCACTCCCAGCCGACCTGACCCTAGCCGAACCTATCGCGTACTCGGCCAGCACTATGAACGAACATCTGCTCAACACTCCTTGTGAGATTCAACGTTACATGCTACAGATAGGAAAAAATTTTTGGCGCCCAACATTGGGGCTCGATTGTGCTGCCCCAACCAGATATTAATTTTCTTACGCTAGTCGTGTCATCAGAACCTCTGGGTTTATACTATCGACTAGAAACCCATTTCTTCTGTGAATTTTATGTAATCATAGTAGTGAGCAGTGTTAGCAGTGATTGGAATTATTTATGTTAAATACCTTGCTTAAATACCCGCACTGACTAAGAAACGCTGGTCATTGACTTAGAAGTCCCCGTTTGAAAAAGACGTAATATATTGTTCGTCCCTGGACGCCGAATTAGTGGCCAAGTGCTACCGTCGGACCGGACTCAAGTGATAAATGTCGGCCTTCAAACTGCACCCTTTGGTGGTGTCTTATAAAGAATGAGAGAATCGTTACCTGGATTCAGCTTTGGTGGATAAACGCTACCGACTGCCCGGAATAAATTTTACAATTCATAGGACATCCGCATTGGACTGCAAGCCAGGACAGCTGGAGTCAAGTAATGTGGCATTGAGCTACCACTTAGCCGCGATACTGGACAAGCAGCGCAATGCGAGACAAAAATTGTTGTCCTCGTATGTGCTTCGTCTATTTTTTTTCACCTATCTATTTTATAGTATCTAGTGTTAAGCTGACTTTTGACTTTTACAGAAATGGTTGTATGGTTTCCCAATTTTAGATGAATTTTGCTGATTTACCATAATATTGCATTATACCCAGTTTGATATAGAAAAGTTTCATATATCCGATATTTTGGACAGATCTGAAGAAATTAGCAGAAGCTGTGGCATTTGTGTGCGGGAGTTGGACTTCAACGCAGAGTGGATAACCACCCCCTGCAATCATTCATTTCACATTAGTTGCTTTTCGCTTCGCGAAGGAGCTAAATCCGTGTGTCCAGTGTGTCGTACTTCCGTACAGTCCAACGTTACTAATTTGGCGGATGAGTTAATGTTAGCAGGCGGCGCCGACATGCGGAACTTAAGATCATCACGTACTGTAGCGGGATCAATTAAGGGTAATCCAGAATTGGACCACAGGCCGACACGCTAGAGGCATCCGACCTGCCGGCATCGCAAGCAAGCATAGATCAAGTAATAGCCCGAGCCCTTTCCGAAGGCATTACCCAAATGAATCAGGTAGTAGCTCAATCAATGACTCAGGTCTCCCAAACCTTGTCGCAGACCATGTCTCAGGCTGTAGCCCAAATGACCCAGTCTTTAGA
Source organism: Drosophila equinoxialis (assembly GCA_018150345.1). NCBI lineage: Eukaryota > Metazoa > Arthropoda > Insecta > Diptera > Drosophilidae > Drosophila > Drosophila equinoxialis. The sequence continues at coordinate 20,424 of JAECWI010000305.1, forward strand.
GATAACTCTACAACGAGCGGCGTCTAACGGCCCACTACTTGCAGAAAACCAAGCATCACGAGCATCCATCCAACCCTCGGCACAAAGACAGACATTTTAAGAGTTATTTCAAATCCCTCCACGGGAAAGTCAAAGTCAACGACACAATCAGACTACGTATCCAAGTACGTCTATGATGAATGGTGGAGCATCGCCAAGTTCCGAATTGCGTGCTGATCGGGTTAGTCAAATAATTACCAATTGGAAAATTTGATTTTCAGGACATTCGTCCATAGCGGTAGATGACTTTATATATAGAGTCGAGGCCCTCACAAAACAAACACTCAATAATGATTTAGAACTTGTATCTCGCTACGCGAGCAACTTATTTGAAGGAGCTGCTAGCGACTGGTTTTGGAGGTTTCACCGGAGCGTTCCACTAGTGACCTGGTCACAGCTTCGGGTGGCACTAAGAGCACAATTTCAAGACGGAAGAACCGATCTAGAAATTCGTACGGCCATGTTTCAGCGAAAACAACGTCCAAATGAATCTTTTGGTGGTTTTTACGACGCTATCATAACACTGGGAGATAGATTAGCCGTCCCATTGACAGAGTCTGCATTGTTAGATGAACTGAAGGCAAATTTACTACAAGAAATTCAACATGAGATTTTGTACGTACCAATAATGTCGGCTTCGCATTTGCGTCACGTTGTGTGCACACGTGAACGATTTATGCAATCGGTAAATAAGTCGGTGACGACAACCATGCCTGCAGGTTCATGAACTAGAATTTTCGGCTACCAATGTAGAATTAGAAACCGACCCGGATATAGTAGATCCCGAGGTAGAAATAGCTGCTATTAACTTAACTTGTTGGAATTGCAAAGAAAATGGACATAGATATCAGGATTACGATGCAGAGCGAAAGATATTTTGCTATGGCTGCGGTCAACCTGATGCCTACAAACCTACTTGTAATCGATGTAATAATTCAAAAAACGGAGTTCGCCGTGCACTGTCGAAAAGTGCACTCAAACTGAACCCGGCGAACACCCTTTAGGGAAATCCTCGGTGGGTTCCTCACTACCAACTTTGTCACAACTCCCAACTATTTCTATGCACCTACGAGAGTTTAAATATCCACTATATCTACCAAGAGATAGATCGTATGCTTGCCCTTGGAGTAATAGAAGAATCAAATAGCCCCTGGTCATCACCTGTTGTACTGGTGCGCAAACCAGGAAAAGTTCGATTATGTATTGACAGTCGAAAACTTAATGAAGTCACGATTAATAATGCGTATCCTATGCCTTTAATTGACGGAATTCTTAGTCGGTTACCGAAAGCAGAATTTATTTCAAGTATTGATCTAAAGGATGCTTATTGGCAAATACCGCTAGCCGCTAACGCCCGAGAGAAAACGGCCTTTACCATACCAGGAAGACCTCTCTATCAGTTTACTGTAATGCACTTCGGTTTGTCAAACGCACCTCAGACAATGTCCAAACTTATGGATCGAGTGATACCACCAAGTTTGCGAAATGAAATTTTTATATACTTAGATGACCTTTTTAGTAGTTTCGGAGTCCTTTGAGAGACATATTTCAGTATTATCCGAGTTAGCTAATAGACTAATTTTAGCGGGACTTACAATTAATGTGAGAAAAAGTAGTTTTTGTCTCAAAGAAGTCAAATATCTTGGACATGTTATTGGTAATGGAACCATTCGAACGGACCCTGATAAGGTGTCAGCGATCGAAGAATTCCCAGTGCCCAAGTCTGTAAAGCAAGTACGTAGGTTTCTAGGGGTCACGGGATGGTATCACAAGTTTATAAAAAATTATTCTGGTATTGCCGCACCCATTTCCGACACGTTGAAGCAAAAACGAAAATTCATTTGGTCTGAAGAAGCACAAAATTCATTTGATCGGTTAAAATATTCTCTGTGTACAGCCCCTGTACTACATAGCCCTAATTTTAACGGTGCTTTTTCTATACACTGTGATGCTAGTCATACAGGTGTGGGAGGTGTACTTATGCAAATCGATAACGAAGAAAATGAAGTGCCAATCGCCTTCATGTCACGAAAACTAAATCAGTGTCAAAGGGCTTATTCCGTAACGGAAAAGAATGCCTTGCGGCTGTCCTATGTGTAAAAAAATTTCGAGCTTATGTTGAGGGTCAAGAATTCTCTATTATTACAGATCACGCGTCCCTAAAATGGTTAATGACGCAAGTTGACTTAAGTTCTAGATTGGCGCGATGGGCACTTAAACTGCAAGGATTCTCATTTAAAATAATGCATAGGAAAGGCTCACAAAATATAGTTCCTGAGGCTTTATCCCGAGTACATACTGATGATATATCAGCTATTACCTTAGCGAATGGTTTCGATCTGTCGTCAGACGCCTTCGACGCTGACGAATATAAAGATTTAAAAGCTAAGATTCAATTAAAGCAATCTCAGCTACCCGATGTCAAGGTTATAGACAAATACATTTATCGGCGAACAGAACACGCATCCGGTGATCGTGTAGCGGATGACCTGTGCTGGAAGCTTTGGATTCCAAAATCGTTAGTTCTGGATGGGATACAACAAAATCACGAAGACCACTTAGCGGCGCACAGTGGAATAAATAAAAAAATAAAAAATAAATAAAAAAAACTGGAGCGGATCAGACGCTATTTTTATTGGCCCATCCTAATAGGTGATGTAAAGGAATTTATTGCGAACTGTTCTGTTTGTAAGACTACTAAGCATTCCAACACCGATTTGCGTCCTCCAATGGCCAAATCAGAGCAAACATGTAGGGTTTTTCAAAAATTATACATAGACTTTTTAGGCCCATATCCCAGAAGCAAACTCGGAAACATAGGGATCTTCGTAGTTCTAGATCACTTCACTAAATTTCCTTTTTTAAAAGCTGTTCGAAAATTTACTGCAGATGCTGTTATTACCTATTTGGAAACAGAATTGTTCCATAGTTTTGGCATTCCGGAAGTAGTTGTATCAGACAACGGATCTCAGTTCAAATCCTATCAGTTTAAAGCACTGCTGGAGAAGTATAAAGTTCGACATTCCTTTACCGCAGCGTATGCCCCGCAAGCAAACGCGTCCAAACGGGTAAATAGATCGGTTTTAGCTGCAATAAAGTCTTATGTGAACAAAGATCAGACCAATTGGGATGAAAACCTTAGTTCAGTTGCATGTGCGCTAAGATCCAGTTGGCACTCGGCCATCAATAATAGTCCGTACCGTGTATGTTTTGGGCAACAAATGATAACGAACGGTGCAACTTACCCCCTGTTAAGAAGTTTAAACCTATTAGACGATAGATCTATTCAGTTTGACCGTACTGATTCTCTGGAAATAATTCGTCAGACTGCGATCAAGGATGTAGCAAAACAGCATGAACGCAGCGAAAAAAAACATATAATTTGAGAAGTCGAGACGTGTCATTTCAACCAGGTCAAGAAGTTTACCGACGCAATTTTCAGTTGAGTAATTATGCAAAGGGTTTCTCAGCCAAGTTAGCCCCAACGTTTATAAAAGACAGAGTCCGTCAGCGGATTGGGACCAGTTATTACGAACTAGAGGATATGCAAGGGAGAATGATAGGGAAATTCCATGCAAAAGACATTAAACAATAGGGCATTTTTTATTGTTTTCGTTACTCCAAGCGGTATCCCACTTTGATGTTTAACAACCCCAAAGTGTGAGTTTGTCGGGGAGGTTTGTAACATGCGCTTGTCGTTCAAAATTTAAAAAATCAACAGAAAATATTTAATCGTGGAAACAACCCTGTAGCATGTTGTGGAATAACATATTAACAACAATACAAACATATTGTAGCAATTAGTTACAATATTTATGTGCGCAACATTCAAGTGCATTTGCCTCTTAAGAAACATGACCACCCATGAGTGGATGGTGCTAGACAATTGCTGTGTCGGCAAATATAACACGCGCGGCCGCTTTGGCCCAATATGCAATATGATACATTCTCACTCTACCGCTGCGACGGTATATAAAGGTACATACTTTTATGTAAACATTTATACATTTATACATAAGTATGTTTATACATAAGCATACCGCTCCTCTGCCTGCATGACTAGCAGCGCAGCTACGCGGTCTTAGCTATAGACGACAATTGTTAGAGAATTAAGAATCATTCAATAAAGCAAACTCAAACCCACAACAACTGTTTGTGTCTTGAATTATAAAAACCCTTCAAATGACATAATATATCTTTGGAGATATTACAACCCATTTGGCTTGTTTTTAGTACCCGAATCAGTACATAGCGTTATCGATAATTTATGACCTTACGTATATACGTAAGTCGTTACGAATCGATCGGTAAGATATCGGCTGAAAGCTCAGCCCTAGATTAAAGAATATAAAAGAAAAGATAACTTGGCGAAAGGAAGATTAAAAGATTGAATACGCGTGGCTTCGTTCTTTTCTTAGCTCAACTACCAAAGGAGGCGGAGGTGCTACAATCCTCGCTGCCAACTTCACGGCAATCTTTGTTGCACCCACTGCGTGTATCGTGCAAAAAAAAAAAAATAAAACCATTACAATTGCATCCTTCATAGGATTGCCCAATAAAACCCACAACTTGGTTCTGGAGTAGTATCTGGTAGTTCATTGGAGAGAATATCCGCGGAGCGCCTGTGAGTTTCCACGTCCAATAACCTCGTTTTGTTTTGTGGCGTTTTGGATATCGCCGCTCCAATCGAAATAAATTTATTCCAAAATTTTTGTGGCTGTGATGTCGCTCTCCTTAGGGTAAATATATATATAATTGTTTGACGTGTATCTAATTAACCTGTTCCTACTAGGGACTGGCAACACAAGTACGTAGCAGATTACCCCTGAGTGGTAGGCCGCCAAGTCTGAGGTTGAAGAGGACTCAGTCTCAATGAATTAACGAAACTTTGAGCGAAGGAAATCTTAACCTGCGCCTTTCTGTCCATTTTTGACAGGACTCATTTCGAAAAAGAGCACGTGGTTTTGTGCAGTGCAACTGTAAAATAATCAGGATGGGTGCAAGCGTTTAAAAGCCTCCTCCAATTTAATTGTGTCTATGCATTCGAGCCTGTCGGTCCTGCCAATGATTATCGCGAGTACTTAACCAAAAGAAAAAAAAACCTAAAAAAAACTTGAATCCGTGGAATTCAGGTCTTACTACACGTGTACCCAACGAAGCAGTAGCAAAACATTGGCATGACCTAGGGACGTTCGAAGACAATGTTCTTGTAATACTTAGACATCCAATCCTTATAAGAGTTATTTGTTCACAGAGAGAGAGAGAGAGGATACGAATAATGTTAATGTTAATGTGCTTAATCGAAAACGAGTGCTCCGAAACAAAATCAGAGGCTTCTGACTACCTTAAATCATCTTATCTAGATCTTTCGCCGCTGGACTAAAAATGTAAATCAAACCATAAAAGAAAAATTATTCATTGATTCGGGTTATTCGTTTTTGGAGCCTTTGAATATGTTGGACGTTAGTGCCATTTGAATATGTTGGACGTTAGTGCCATTGCCAATACTTGAATTTATTAGAAAATTTAGCCGTCTAGTTTTTATTTTTATCCTTTTCTCTCCCTGCATCAGTTTGATATGATTCGATTTTTTTTTGTAAAGCCTGAAAATAGCAAAGATGTTTGTAATACTAATAAAATATCAGCTGATCATATGTTTATGTGTAAAAGAAGTATCAAACAACAATGAAAAGTGTATAGCCTTGCTTGATACTGGTAGCAAATATAATAAACCTAAGCTCGCTAAAGTTGATAAAGTTCTATACGGTTTCGGAGATAAAAAGAAAGTCATACCTATCGGTTCGTTTACGGGAAAGCTTAGCGTAAGCCAAGAACAGTTTGATTTGGTTTTTTTAGTGGTATCATCTGAATTCCTGGATGATGAACTGATTTTGGGAGAAGACTTTTGTAAGCAAGCCGAAATAAAAATCAATCGTGATGGCCTACAAATCGGTAAATATAATGATGAAAAGGAATTAAGTTTGGTAATGAGAATAAAGGTTGAAAACGACGAAATTGACATTGAATCAAATGTATCGAAAAGTACAAGGTGCGAAAAGTTGGTTATTTTCGCAAGTTCATTGCAGATTTTTCGATTATAGCCAAGCCTCTTACTGATTTATTAAAAAATGATTCAAAATTTGTATTCAACGAAAGTCAGATAAAATCTTTTAATTTGCTAAAAGAATTGATAAGCCAGAAACCTGTTTTGCAAATATTTAACCCCAAGTTTGAAACGGAAGTACATACAGACGGATCGATTGATGGCTTCGGAGCAATTTTATTACAAAAGTTACCTGATGATAAAGAATTGCACCCTGTATACTACATGAGCAAAAACACGACTGAAGCGGAAAGGAAATTCACTAGCTACGAATTAGAGATTTTGGCGGTAGTTGAAGCATTTCGTAAGTTCCGAGTTTACCTTCTAGGTATGCATTTTAAAGTCATAAGCGGTTGTAATGCGTTTGCAAAGACGATGGATAAAAAAGATGTGTGCACTAGAGTCGCACGATGGATTCTTGAGATCCAAGAATTTGATTTTGATGTTGAGCACCGTGCGGGAAATCGTATACGCCATGCAGATGCGCTTAGTCGCTACCCCGTTATGATTATATCAGAAGATTACATACACAGTAAATTAAAGAATGTCCAAGCACAAGACGACCAATTGAAGGCCATAATTGATATCCTTGCTCAGAAAACCTCTCATAACAACTATTTTATGAAAGCTGGCATACTTTTTAAGTTGGTCGATGATGAAGAATTAATTGTAGTTCCCTCTACTCTGCAACGGGAAATCATTAAACATGCTCACGAAAGAGGTCACTTTTCTGTGAAAAAGACGAGGGAAATAATTGCAAAGGAGTATTGTATCCCAAAATTAGATGAGAAAATACAACACCAAATAAGATGCTGCATTCCATGTCTAACACTTAATCGAAAGCTTGGTAAAAAAGAAGGAGAACTGCATCCACTGCCGCAAGAACAACTGCCTTTCAGACGTTCCACATCGATTTTCTTGGACCCTTAGAGTCAACTCACAAGCAGTATAAGCACATTCTTGCTGTTATCGATGACTTTACAAAATTTTGCTGGTTGTACCCGACGAAAACGACATCTACGAACGAAGTAATTATAAGACTACAACAACAAAGTTTAATTTTTTGAAATCCAGTTCAAATTATTTCTGACAGAGGTTCTGCGTTCACTTCTGACGAGTTTAAATAGTATTGCAAGGCAGAAAATATCGAACTTCACGCAGTTACGACTGGTCTTCCACAAGCGAACGGACAAGTCGAACGCCTTAACGCTGTTATTATATCCGTGTTGTCTAAGATGTCGATAGAAGACCCAAATGGTATAAGTTTGTCGGCAAAGTGCAACAAACGATTAACTCGACGTACAGCAGAAGCACACATTCAACGCCGTTCGAACTACTGATTGGTATAAAGATGCACACAAAAGATGACCTTAAGCTGAAAGAAATAATTCACGATGAGATGATTCAGATTTTTAACGACAACAGAGATGATCTACGGAATATAGCGAAGCAGCAGATCCTTCGTATGCAAGAAGAAGCCGTGGGTTCCCTGTGACTTAGACGACCAGGATGCATTCGAGGCGAATGCGTATTAGGATGGCCGAGTTGTGGGATCGGGTCTGGCAACTCTGCTGAGCGGGGCGAATTGAGCAAAAGACGGGCAATCGAACCGAAGAGACGAGCGAGAGCGGTTGCAAAAAGACGAAACGACGTAAAGCAGTAAAGACGACTAATTTCCAACTAAATCTAATTAAAATAATCAAATAAATAGTTTTACATTAAAATAAACTAAAATACTACAAATAAATATATTGAATCAAACAAATTCCTACATAATAATATTCTTCACTAAAAGTAAACATTTTTAATGAACCTGTGACATAACGACAAAATATCCCAAAAAATTGGGACATCTTGTCTTATATCTGCAGCTATTCGTTAAAGACCACTATGTATATATCGATAAAATAAAGTAGCAGCAAACACTCCAGTTTTGCACCCTGTAACTGTCGACATAAGTGATCAAAACACAAAGGTTAATGCTCAATATGACGGGGCAGAACGAATTAAACTACTCGGACTACAAGGACTTCACCTCGATTTGCAACTGGAGTTACCAAAACCGCTTGAATGACGTTTAGTGTGCATATGACTGCTCAATGGGATTCATAAACGACTAGCAAAAACAGCCTGTTCTTGGAGAACGTGATAGCTAGTATTTTCACAGCGTATTTGATGTATGTCATAGGGCACTAAAGAAATTAATAATTCATAATGAACTTAATATTTATTCAAACAATTCAAAATATTTTGCATCGCGTGTTATCGATTCGACCAATTTGATCTACAAAAATTCTTTATTTTCAAAAACTGTTTAGCTAAGTAGCTGAATATTGGTACAAATCAGATTATATAGGTTGCATATTGGTTCTTATTACTAATGATTACTCTATTATTTAACCCTTTATTATTTATTGTAAGGAAAAACAAAAAAATACAATTATTTTTACCTAAATAATTACATTTACAAGGTCTTAAATGCTAACGATCTTCCGAATGAATTCATTGAATGAACTAATTGAATGAATGTCTAAACCGATTTCACTAAATCTTTTTTTGTTTTATTTATATAGTTATATAGATATATAAAAATGAAACCCGTTTTCCTTGGTCACAACATCACGCGTGAATGTCTGGACCGATTTCACTAATTCTTTTTTTGTTGTATTCGTTATTATTAGGAGAAGGTTCTTTCGGAAAAAAATATTAAGAAAATCTTCCCCAGCGCGAATAAAATGAGTTTTTTATAACGGCTTTCCGTGTATCGACCGCAGTAGGCGGAAGCAGTTACATGTAGGAAATTTATTCATTCCTGTTTTAGTTACTAACGAAATAATGCCTCCTAAAAAATGGGTCGTCGTACTCACAACGCAGAAAAAATCAGAAGCAATGTTTCGAATAAGACTGAAGAAGAGCGGGAATTGGTTCTGGAAGAGGAGCGGCTAAGGCAAAGCAGACGATTCGAAAGGCTTGCAGCCAGGCTTTAGCATGAGCGTTTGCCAGCACGAGTGTCGCGGTCTGCACCAATTCAATTGCTTCGCTTGCAAAGACGTAAACTGCATAGGGGAAGGGTAGCTGAATCCCGCCCACAGATAAGACTAGATCAACATGAGCAATACCATCGTATTGCATTTCGATATGACCCAGCTGTTGATTATGGCTCCAGCCGCTATGTCGTCATTGGCCAGAAGAGTCATGTCTGCACTTACTGTCAGGCTCTGAAGTTCAATAATGAAACGAAAGGAATGTGTTGTGCTGCTTCCAAATTACGTCAATTGGTGCGGAAATTATGGCTGCCCAATTCATGTCAACTTTCAAAGTCAAAGGGCAAATCTATCACAAAACTGTGCCCTACCAGCCATTGGCCAACTCCGGCCTTATGCTTTTCCATAATTGGCTAATTTTATTCCGATTTTGATTAAATTTAGAATTTTGCTTGCTATTAGTATCAAATTTAGCTTTGCCCAATTTGATTGCACAAGGTAGAAAATTTCTGGAGATAATCAACTTTTATTTAATTTGCGGGGGCTCTAGGGGGCGTGGCGAAATCTTTACACATACAAAATGGGCGCATTTACTAAGCAAATATACGTACCAAATATGATAAGCGTCTCACACGAAAGGTCAAACAAAGCGATTATTTAGAAAATTTGCCAATACTTGATGCAAACAATTTCCGATGCTGTTCAAGAATTATTGCAATGAAATTAACTTACATTAATCTCTTGAACACACACACACGCATATAAATTTATTTTCGCACACGCGTAGAGGCTATGGTGCACTCCACTAATTGGGATACTAATACTTGGGACAATTACGTGCGATCAGTAGGAATTCCCGTGAAATTCACGTTCCTTATTATACCCTTGCAGAGGGTATTATAAAATTGGTCAGATGTTTGTAACGCACAGAAGGAGACGTTTCCGACCCCATAAAGTATATGTATTCTTGATCAGCATGAGAAGCTGAGTCGATATAGCCATGTCCGTCTGTCCTTATTTTCGTCTGTCTGTGCGTACGCGTTTTACTCAGCCACCTTAAAAGCTATTTTGACAAAATTTTTTTTGTGGGCTTTTTTAGAGTTAGATATAGTATGAAAATCGTAAGGATCGGACCACTATATCATATAGCTCTAGAACAAACATTTTTGCAAAAATTGGAGTATCCCCATGAAATTTACCAATATGACAGTATTTGACATAAATTGATATATCCCAAAAATTTGAATCTGATCGGATAAATAGAACACAAGTTACTGTCAATACAAATCGGTTCAAATGATGACGTAGTAGACAGCAAGCACAGCTGCCGGCAGCAAACAGCGCTGCTTGCTGCCTAGTACGTCTTCATCAAATCAAGCAGATCACATGCATACACACACACAGACGCAGCGCTACAAGAACTGTATGTGTATGCGTGTTGTGCTTCGCTTAGGGAATGATGCAAGAAGAAGAAAAAATTTTTATAAAAAGAGAAATAATTTGAATGTTTTCTTTATGTATTGATAAATTCAGTTGCAGGGAAAGAAATTTCAAAAAAATTTTTCCCAAAGACTGCAAGGGTATATAAACTTCGGCATTGCCAAAGTTAGCTTTTTTGAGATATGTATTTCCTTATTGTTTTACCCAAACTCCATTTATAGAAATCTAATGTAAAACAAACCGATCAGCTGTGTGGCGTTGCCACTTAGTTCATACTTTACAAGCCGGCTACCTACATTTTTTATTCTCTACCAACTGGCTTCAGAAACGATTACCGCTTCTGGTTCTTTTATTCTCTATCGGTGCCTCAACACCGATTCATACATTCGGCCCTCCTGAGCATCAATGTTCTAGTATGAGAATTAACGATTAAAGTCCTTGTTAATTGAGGCCATTTACCAATAGAGGGTGCCAGGCCCGTATAACGTTAATAATTACTAGATGGTGTTGTGTTGCTTTACAAAGAGTCGTGTTACTTGATAGTGCAGCACTAAGTGGGTGGTAAACTCCATCTAAAAATTAAAACTGAGGAAAAGTTGAAAAGAACTCTGAATACAGAGTTAATGTTACAATTAAAATGTTAGTGTTACAATTAAATATTATGGCTTTAACAAAAATAAAACTGACTGCACCTTCTGGTTCTTTTATTGTCTATCGGTGCCTCAACACCGATTCCTACATTCGGCCCTCCTGACATTTTATTCGACTTTTCAACCTCATATCTTCCATGTTTCTGGACTGATACTACATTGTACGGCCCCAAGTATTTTCCTTTTAAGCTTAAGACCTAGCCCATACTGTGTCCGCTTTATCACTACTAAATCGTTAAGTCTATATTTCCTTTCGATCTTCCGGTTGAATCATAGAACTTTCGATTTTCGTCCTGTAGGACTTTAATATTTTCGATCTCGTATCTCTTTTTCGTTCCTCATCCAACTCGTCCACTATGCATTCTACATACGCCCTCTTAGCTCTGCATCTTTAGGAACCCTCATATCCAAACCTGTTAGTATCTTAAACGAACTCATTTTTGTGCTTCTTGGCTCAGTGTTGTTTATCATTGGTTGTACATTGCCTACATGCTTATACCAGGTAGCTGGACTTTCCAAACTCAATTTCTTTAACATGGGTACACTGATCTTGTGCATTCTTTCGAACTGTGTTTCCCTGTCCTCTTCTGTCCTACTTCAGGTAGGATATAACCATACGAACTTAATAAAACCATCGACAACTACTAACAAATGATTGCAACTCTTCTTATGGAGGACCATCGGTCCCACATGGTCAATATGATATATAACTAGAGGCTGATCTCCCTTTTCAAGCGCTGTCAGCTACCCCTCATTTCTACCAATTTCGCATTTATTATAATACACGCAAATTATAACAGTACGCAACTCTCAACTAGTCGGGTTACTTTTTCTTTCAATTTGCGAAATATGATTTTTCGACAAATAACTGTGTTTTCTTCGCTGAGAACTGTCCTTGTTTATGGGCAAGTAAGATAATTTCATTCTTCATCAAAATATAGAAATCCTCATACGAGCCGTTTTCAATGAAACTTCTTACAGCATTTGTCCAATCATCAACCAATTGAGCTTCTTTCAGACGATGAATAATACTATCCGATATTGAATAACAGGCGACTCGACTCAAAGCATCTACTTGCCTCATCTTTATCCCGACCGATATTCTAGACCAGGGTGAGGCACAAAGAGAGCCAATGAAATCTGTCGATGTATGCGTGTTTGCTTGTCTTTGTTTGTGTTTGTAAGCTGCTTTACACTGCGCAAATCGTATGTGAAGAAACGAAAAAAATTAAAACAAAGTAAAGTTATGAGCCTTATGTTCCATTTACCTGAATGTCACTAAAACCAGAGGGCCGGAGCTAACTTCGACCGCGCCGAAGTTTGTATACCCTTGCAAGTTATTTGGTACTCTTTCCTCACTTATAGCCGTCAATATGTAAAAACGTTTTATCTACAAAGAGTAATGTTTACTAAAGAAGCGCCCAGAATCTTAACATAGGAAATAACGAACTTTTTATCAAAGTCACTGTTTTCCACCGATTGTTCCTATGGGAGCTATCTGATATAGTCACCTGATCTTGACCAAATTGGGCCCAGTCGTTTATAGCTATAATGAATTCACTAATATGGGAGCTATTTGATGTAGTGGTCCGATCCGGCTGAATTCGAGATATACAAACTATGCAGTATATACAAGCCTACATACATTTCAGCTCTGTAGCTCTAACGGTCTAGGACGAGTTCGCGTCGATCCAGAGGACGGACGGACATAGATATTTGAACTCGTCTCATCGTGCTGATCCAGAATATACATGTACATATGTATATACTTTCTATGGTCAGAGATGCAACCTTCTATGCGTTGCACACTTCTGACCAAATTTAATATACCGTTTTTGCAGGGCTATAATGAATGCATATGTTGTATCGGATATGACACATATTTTTCATACTATCTATGTATACATTAGACAGCTGCATGACTTCATTCACTTAATAAGTAAAATAGAGTATACTCGGATAGAATTGAATAGAGTGAGTGACAGATTCACAATGAGTGAGTGTGTATGAGTATTAGTATATTTTGGTACTCATACAAAGCAAATTGAATGACACTGAGTACTGACTGAGTACTCAGTAAAACGGAGTGTCAAATTTGACACATCTAAAAACATTCGAGTTATCCAAGTATCAGGGTTATTTTCTTTGCATCGTTGAAACACAGCAGTCGCAAAAATGGAAGGAGGAAAAACTACCCAAAGTGAGAAAGTATGTAATTTAAAGCGTATTTTGTTGTTTTTGTTTTCGTTTGTTTTGTTATTGCTGTAGTCAAATATTGCATATATCTTTCTGCTTAGCTTGTGACCTGTCCATAAATGTTTTTTGTGTAATTTCTTTCAGATTTAATTTAGTTCAATTAAAATATACAGGTTGTTAAAAGAGTGTCGAGCACAAGAGAGATCCTTGCACAGGAAATAAAGGAGAATCTGCATTCTGGATTGTATAGCTTAATAGAAAAGAGGGGTCGAAGCGAAGTGTGGCAATTTTTCTCAAGAATAAAAAATGAAAATGGAGATGAGCTAGTTGAACTTGTAGCCTGCAAGATGTGTTTGTCAGTCTTGAAATTCACAGGTAGCACTTCAAATTTAACGAAGCATAAATGCTACATAGTCAATGCCAGCAAAACTCAAAAATATTCCCCGGTTGATGTGAGTTTAGAAACTAAACAGGTAGGCGTAGCTGTTGCCACTGAATGGGTTGTCAAGAACTGCCGCCCATTAAAAATTATAGCAGATTCCGGACTAAACAAATTTGCATCATTTTTAATTAATGTTGGTGCAACTTATGGTCCAAATGTAGACGTGGATAAATTGTTACCACATCCAACAACAGTTTCCCGGAACATATCAGCGATATTTGACTCGCACTTTGTTCCAATGAAAGAGGAAATTGTTAAATACAAAGTTTTTGGATACGCAATCACTAGCGATATATGGACAGATAACTTTTTAAAAGATTCATATTTATCGTGCACTGTGCATTATGTAAAGGATGGAGTACTTGTTGATAGACTCATGGCCATGAAATCAATGAAAGGAATGTCCTGCACAGGTGTGTTAACTTAATGAACGAGTGTACATGATTTTAATAAATTTTTCCATAACTAGGTGCAAATATTCGGGCAAAAATAGGCGAGATCTTAAAAAACTTTGAATGTGATCTTGAATTGGACAACCCCGTAATCGTTACAGACCGTGGGTCAAATATGGTAAAAGCTTTCCACGATTTGCAAAAATTCATTGCGTCAACCATCTCCTCAATAATGCTGTTGAAAAAGGTATTAATGCCGTACCTGAGCTGGGCTATATGGTCAGTACGTGCACCAAGCTGGTGAAATTTTTTAAAAAATCGGGAAAGAATTCATCTTTGGGATTTACGCTGAAAAGTTTTTGCCCCACTCGTTGGAACACAGTTTACTACCTGCTTAAGTCAGTTGAAATTAATTGGATAGAACTGACAACAATATTAAAAGATAAGAACCCGACCAATAGAATCGAAGGTATTAACGTCAACCACTTAGGTTCCGTTGTTCAAATTCTAAAAGAGTTCGAAACCGTCTCAAAAAAAATTGGAGGCAACCAAAAGTCCAACAACACATTTAATTATTCCAAATTTAAACAAATTAAAGAAAATCTGCCTGTCCGATTCCAATGATATTGTAATTATCCAAGCTCTAAAGTCCGCATTGTATACTCAAATTTTATCGACAATTGAACCAAATTTATCAAAATATCACAAAATAGCCCTATTTCTATTTCCACCCACAAACAAATTGGTACAATTTTCTCCGCATGAAAAGGAAACCGTAATAGACGAGTGCAAACTAATTATGGAACGTTTTTAAAAAACAGTGGGTCTAACACTTTACAAATACCAATAGCAAATGACGAATTTGCTGATTTTGTAGAGGTTCAACAAGTTGACCCGAATAATAACCAAATTGACCAAGAAATAAAAGGGTACTCCAATATAAATGTACCGTACAGCACAAATTTCGATGCACTGGCTTGGTGGGACATGCACCAAAAATTTTTTCCTTTATTGCACAAAGCAAGTTGCAATATTTTTTGTATACCGGCAAGCAGCGCGGCGTCTGAAAGAACCTTTTCAAACGCAAGAAATTTAATTACTGAAAAACGCTGCTTAATTGCTGGAAATGCAGATAATATTAATAAAATAATGTTCTTGAACTCAAACTTGAATTAAATGTAGTATATATGTAAATAAGTATATGAAATAAATATTAAAATGTAATCTATCTATGTATTTGCTTTCGTTTTTATGGGTTTTGAAGTACAGATTCTGTAAGCACAACAAAAAAACAACAAAAATGCTGTGTCGGCACCTGTCATTCGGATACATTCGAAACATACTTACTTATACTCACTTATACTCTCTGTTTTAACATTGTACGGCCGAGTATAAAGCAAGCCTATCCACTCACTCATACTTATTCCGTTTCGCACTCATATTCACTCAACTCAATTTGAGAGTAGTATATCCGAATGTCACTTTTTGACATTCATGCAGATGTCTAGTATACATATATGTGCACACATGTACATATCAGAGAACTGCAATGAGTAATAAATTTTACGGTACACTCAATCATTGAGTTTGATTTTGTTCGATGCGGTCCTATGTATTGAGTGATTGAGCTGTATCAGTTTGAATCGAACGCTCACGAACGCTCACAAAAGTATTGCTAGTAGTTCATTCTGTATGAACACATATTTTCCTACAACTTGATTGAGCAGAACGAATTTTTTTTTAGTCAAATGAGAGTGACCGAAGATTTTTGTTTTGTTCGAATGATTTATCGTCTGTTTGCTCACAATCACACTTTTCGATTGTGCGTGATTAATTTGAATTACTTATCGAATTTTTGACATAGCCAAAACAAAAAATATAAGTTCTTGGACAAAATGGAAGAAATTAATTCGAAGTTCGTAAAAGAGGAAATCGAAAATGGAAACTATTCTCTGTCCACTAAACGCAAAGGACGGAGTGCGATTTGGGAGATATTGTGCGAAATAATAATGTCTGACAATGCGATATTGCCAAATTTCGTATTTTGCCGCACTTGCTGTGCTGTTCTGAAATACACGGCGCATCAGACATCTAATTTGGCTAGGCATGGCTGTTGCAAAGCAGCAAAGCAACCACAATGCCTAAAAAATAGCAAAATTTAAATACAGATGTCTTTATTGAAGTTTTATGTATAAAAGTACTTTAATTTAAAAAGAGAAATAATTTTATAACTTCCATACTTTTTTGTCGAAAACGTAGAAGGGAGGGTGCGGTACACAGTCATATCGCAATTCATATCGATTTTGAATGTCAAATTTTATTCAAATCATGTGCACGAAATCCGATGTTAGTTCGGATTTATTCATTTGTCTTGAATCGAATTTTTACAAACGATCAATTCGGGTGAGCGTTCTTGCTACAACAATCAAGGTTGTGACTTGATCGAGAAACTAATATTATAGCAATTGATTCAAACCAATTGGTTGCGACACCCTGAATGATTTTTTCGTTTCAACTGAGTGAGCGGAGTAAACATGTTGTAACATAGGTGTGGAGCGGAATGATTTGATTTTTTTGAAGTTTGATTGATCATTCTCAATCATACTCGTTGCAGTTCTCTGGTACATATATACAAATTACATTTATATAGTAATATAGTGTTTACCCTATAGGGACAAAATATAAATAATGGCAAAATATTTTTAAAGTTACAATGTATGAAATTAATTAATTTTGCTGTGTGTAGACTGTAACTAAAATCCTGCAAAAAAGATGGCGCACCGACATTCTTAAGAGCCTGTTGAGGAACCAATTGTCATTTTATTTACATTCCTACATAGTTTTATACTCTGAATCCGATGAATGATTTTGCACATCTTACAATCCTTTCGTTTTTATATTTTATAAGTTTTTCTGGAATTTGAAGGCGACAGTCTGGTACTCACACTCTCACTTGGTCTTTTTTTATAAACCTAAGTGCATAAGAATCGAAAACGTAGTAATAAGCAAGCAAACGAACGATCAACGAGGGCAATAAAATGGATTTCTTAAGGATGGCAGCAAAGGTGAAGATGTACTGACATACAAGATTTCACTATTGGAACATATGAGTTGTACTAAACGGCAAGCACTGTCTGGCATGGCACGCATCTTTGACCCACTTGGTTTTTTGGCGCCAGTGGTAATCAAGTCTAAAATTCTGCTTCAGGAATTATGGCTGCTTAATCTGGATTGGGATTCGGAGCTGCAAACGAAGCAATCGTATTTAAGGCAAACTTTCAGGAAAGACATTTTGACGTTAAGGAACCTGAAGATACCACGATTTCAAAACAATCAACCCGATGACATCGAACTTTTTTTAAAGTCGTATTGTGCTGTCATTTACAACATCTGATGCAACGGAGTGGCACTTATTGCAAGGTCATAGTAATACATTACAGTCTGTAATTGTACATAGTGAACTGCAAACCAAGAATATAAGATCGAAGTTAAACCTAGAAACCTTTGCATTGCTATCTTATCCTGCGGTCTTGGGTAATTGTGTACCGACGAAATTTTCTCTTCACTCGGTTTTATTATCCCTTCACTAATCACGTATCCTAGAAAATTGACTTAATTTTGTAGAATCTGACACTTTTTCCAGTTTAGCTGTAATGTTTTCTTCTCGTCTACACCCAAAACTAATTTAATTCTTGACATTCCCTCTTCAATGTCCTTGCTTGGAATGATTATATCATCCCTATATACGATCCCTATACCTTTCTGAATCAACTCCTAAATTGCTGTATCATGAATCTCGTAAAGACCGCTGGAGAGTTTAAGATACCAAACGTTACATTTAAGAATTCGTACTGTCCTTTCTGGGTAATAAATGCAGTGAACTTTTGCGAACGTGCTTCTACTGGTACATCAAAATATCCATTTTTCAAGTCCAGTGTAGTAAAGACCTTTCCTCCTTGCAACTGATCAAGTACACTGTCCATCAATACTATCGGAAATTTATCGCGAATTATCTTTTCATTCAATTTTTTATAATCGAAACCTTTTAGCTCCGTTTGACTTTGCTACCAATACTATAGAGGATGCATACATCGATGTACTGTCTTGAATAATTCCTTCCTCAAGCCACTCTTGTATCTGATTATCTACAATCTGCTGATCGCAGTAGGCCAACCGTCTTGGGTGTTGGTTCACGGGAATGCCATCATTCAAAATAATTCTCATTTCAATCTTATCATCAGGATTGCGTTTTGGCTTGTATCGCTGAACTATCACTTCGACTTCTTTAGCCTGTTCTTGGCTTAAATGAGACAACTCTAAGCCGAGTTCGTCCTTCCCTTCAAAAACTGTGCAGACATCTTCAAATTGCTTCGTCCAATCCTCAACAAATTCTGTATCTTCTTTTACTGCTTATTCCTCATTGCTAATCAAAAAATGAGTGCCATCTTTTGTTACCTTCATGTCAACACTATTAAGAATCGTTCTTCCCAAAATAGCACCAAACCCTATGTCGTCATCGGGAACTACATGAAATTCAACTACTACCTTAATTTTGTCGATGATCACCCATTAAATTCAATATTCTCATAGCTAACGTTTTTTAGGGTTAACTCGAAATAACTTCAACTTTGTCATGTTGAACAACATTTGCTTGCTTCTCTCGTTTAATCTGCTATTCGATGCTACACTGAGCTGAACCGGCTGACCGCACTTAAAACATTTTCGATCAAACTTAAGACAATCTCTCCTTAAATGAGTCGCATCTCCGCAACCAAAACATTTTCTCTCTCGAGCTTGTGCTGCTTGTGCTTCACTTAAACCATCACGTTTCTTCTTATAAACTTCGATTTGAAATTTTAACTCTGAAATATTGCGAGCTTGGAATATAATCATTTTGTTGGTTTTTATATTCAGAATACCTTCAACGAAGTGCTCTATCAGACTTTTCTCATCAACCGGCTTCGCAATTTCCATCAATGCGTATAAATATTCATTTAGAGTTTCGAATTTCTTCTGATGGCGCTGATTTAACTTCTTAAGGACTGCAGCTGAAGATATTCCTACACTTTTGCCGCCCCACACAATAACTGTTTTTCATACACAAACAATTGCAATTCATTCCACTGTACCATGGCTGCACATTCTTCTAGTTCTTCAATCCATTGTGACACACTGTCCTCATTATCTTTCAAAGTCCATGATCTCTCGGGTCTAACTACGTGTTCTGCTGCAATCTCTAGTCCCCCATTCGCTGTCACAACTGACTGATCGTCTGATTCCTCATCTTCCGCCTGCAAACCATAGTGGGTGAGTAAAATCTTCTGCAAATCCCGATTCCTGCCAGTCGTAGGGCCCTAGTTCGGATAATTTCGATTGCAAAGCCCCCACCTTTAGAGCCAGAATCTCTGTAACCTACACCTCAATTACAAAACTCAAAATAACGTACAACGTACGTACGTATTATTTTCTAGCTTTGAAAATTGTTATCAGTTTGAGCTGGTTCTGATGTTGATTAGTCTTATCGCCAAATTAACCCAAAAATGCTCTCTTAGCAACAATATTGAAGTTTCTCGCCAACCTTTGGGTTGTTGCTGGTGTCAAAATTTTCACTCGCCTCCGCCACCATACGTTGATCATACTACCGCCACCAACGCAGTTCGCTTCTAGAACTCAACGCTAGTTTCTGTTGTCCACCGCCACCACCACCAGATTTTTAACCACCGACGTACCACTGGAACGTACCTTGAGCATATATGCTGTGACCTGAAAGATGGTCAACTAAACTTGATTAGGTTGAAGTCAGGGGAAACCCTGACTGTTCTGGGGCGAAAAACCAATCGAACCATCTAGTAGCTGGTTCCTTCCGAAGTTTCCCTCAGGATATTGGTGCATTGAAATGTTATATAAAATAATCTTATCTGGTAAAGTCAATGATCTATCTTATTCTCAAACTTTAAATGGGTACGAACCTTAAATTTCTTGATAGGAAGTTTAGGGTTATGATATATTGTGCCCAGTGGTCCACTTTTGGTATTTCTGATTCAAATCTAATCTGGTGCGACTCATATTGAAGTGACCAAATGCAAGATCCATACTCTAAAATAGGATGGACAAGCGAAGTAAAAAGAACTTTAGTTGTATAGGGGTCATCAAATTCTTTTGACCATTTTTCAGTGAAACCCAGGATACTCATGGCCTTTGCGACCGTCGTGGAAATATGGGTGTTAAAATTTAACTTATGGTCCATAAGTACGCCCAAATCATTCATATTATTTAGACGTGTTTACATAATGCGTTGTTTAAGAATAAACATCGTGTTCATCTGAGCTGGCTTCACCAAATCAGATGCACCAATGAAATATACAATTCGAAACAAAAACATAAACAAAAGTAAGTCATAAAATTCATATGACAATTATTGCTTAATACCAAAAAAAACATGCATTCACACTCTGTGGAAAACATTTAAGATTATAACAGCGGCGCGGTATCAAGTAACCAGCGCTGAGCATGAAATATAAACAATTTTCAACCCCCGAAAACGTGGGGCATTAGAATAAGTATTTTTAAGAACAATTGTCCCTTCTTAGAGTTTAATAGTTTTTAAATAAAGTCAGTTCATATTTTGAATTCAACGAATGAAGACTGGGTTATTTTCCTTCTCTCCGGGAATCCTTATTCATTTTGATTTTTCGAGTAAAAGGAACTCTGTAGTTTTCTCCCACCAGTGGTAAGAAACTCAGAGAGTGAATCAGCGCCTTAAAGTCTGAATTCTTACGCAAGTGTGAAGGCTAAGATCAGCTGAAGGTAGTAAAAATAAATTAACTCTTGTTTTCCCCACCAGTGGTAAGAGACAGAGTTTAATATAAAAAAAGCAATATTGCTTAATAATTAAAAAGTGCGTGCGTCCGATTTTAAAGACAGCTTGGCTAGTGGAGCAACTGTAGTAATTTCGGCGACGGGAGTTTTTGTGTGTGACGTATTCAAAGCCCTAGTATCAAAAAAAAAAAAAAAATTTAAGTTGAAAGTATATATGTAGTTGCAAGTCAGCAACTACAAACAGCAACAAAAGCCCATAGGCCCTCGACAACAGCAGCTGAGCAACGACACAGCAAAAAATAAAAAAACATACCGGGGGAAGACGGGACCCAAGAACTGCCCTGGACCATTTGACTCACCTTATTGCGAATACGTCTGTGCGAAGACCAGCACCGGCACTATCTAGCGCGACAAACTAGACCACGGAGCCATGAGATCGGAGAAACCAGCATCAGCGCCCCAACAGCCTGTGCGAAGACCAGCACCGGCAACTTGAAAGCTGCTCGACATCTGGACCGATAGCGTGTGACGAGTCATGTGGGGCCCCCCCCTCTTTGTTACTGCTATTTTTCATACGCTCATGGAGAGCACAGTAAATACCTCGATATGAAAACTAACTGTAGTTCTTTTTCTAATAGCCAATACTTACGATCGACGCCTCCCTCTCTCTCTAGCTACCGTCTTGATGCGGATGCAGCGTCGACGCGTTGCGGAGATAACAACTTCCCGATAGCGGACGCTGCGCCGCATGCCATAAGTAGGCAGAGCAAGGGTAGGTTTCGACAGCGAGTTATAATTAGGAGAAAATCACTTCGCCAGTAGCCACGAGAGTGAGTAGTTATCTAGTGCAATATAACAAAAGCCAGTGAAAATCAACAAGAGTAGCCACGAGACCGAAGACGAAGGACAGGGTACCCAAAAGGGATCCTTGAAGATTAACAGGTGAGCCCATGGCCTAAGTTCCCTTATTTTAGTTTTACTTGAGTGCGGTAGGGACCTAGATTTCAGTAATATGTTTAGGATTAATTAATTACTAATAAACGCTATAATATGATCATTTAACCCACATTACTTCTTCATTCGGCATTGAAAATATGTATACCCTTTCCCTTCCCTTCTCCTTGGCCACTTAACTATTTGAGTGGAGCCGAAGGACCAGCGGAAGTCTCTAGGCTCAGTCACTCAAGGTGAAGAGGCAACGGATCTTGGCCAAGCGGGCTTCGCTTGGCAGACGAGATGAGTCGTTGCAGTTCCTCTTCACCATCCCTTTCCCATACCCACACTAACATTCCCTTTCTCGCTTCCCTTTCCCGTCCAAGAGGCAACGGATCTTGGCTAAGCGGGCTTAGCTTGGTAGACGAGATCAGTCGTTGCTACTCCTCTTGGGCTCCCCTCCTACTCCTTTCCCCCCTTTATGTGGTCTCAGTCCCCAATCCTAATACTCATCAAGGTCTCCAGATCAAATAAATGTTCTGTAGACTGGACTCTGGGACTGAGAATTGTACCCCAGCCAGAGCTTCCTTACAGATGGCGCCCGAGCAGGGACCTTGATGAGTATTATGGGGGAAATATTAATATATATATGTATATGTTTTTACATTTATTAATATATATATATGTATATATGAGTCCACACAAGAGTGACAATTTTATATGTATGCATATTCATTAATATATATCGGAATAAACTCAAAGTTAAACATTTTTTTTATATATATGTATATTTGTGGTTAGGGTATTTAAAGGTCGCATATACGTTACCGACGTGCCACGCGCTTTTAGTTTTCTGTGCAAGCGACAGTTAAATGCGAGAAAGAGACAGGGACACACGAGCGGCCAGTAAGAATGGGAATAGACAATTCACCGTTTGATCCGGGCCGTGTGTGTGAGTTACGAATATTCTCTTGCCATTTATGCCTCACTCTTACACACAACTTTGATTCAACCGTTTTTTTTTGTCATTCCTTCACTCACACTGATTTACAAGTACAGTCGCGCGATGAGTTTCGTGTTAGCATTTTTTTTATTGTGCGAAAGTTGGAAAAAAAACAGAAAAAGAGTTTTCGACTCTCTGACTCTCGTGCATGTGTGCGCTCACGATACGAATTGCAGAGATTAGCCTGAAAGTGTCAGTGTGTGATGCTTAAGTCACACATTTCCTCCAAGGCAGAAAAATTTCTGGTTTACTCGTGACGTATGTATGTACATATGCGTGAAGAGGCGACCCATATACATCGGACACATTTTTATGCGTATACGTATGGAAGGGCATGCATGGGTATATCACCTATGTTTAACACACACATGAGCAAAAGAAAACTATTCGTTTTGTGCAGACTCGTATGATTTTTTTTTTTTTTATGTTGAGTACAGTGAAATGAGAGCAACAAATTAAACAAAAATATATATAACACGCACACAGTCATGCCATGCTAGCTGAGAAAATCGGCAGAGTCTCCGGCAAGATTTCGACAGAATTATCAGCAGAGTCACCAACAGAGTTTTCGACAGGATTAATATTCTCATCAACAGCATATCTCAGAGAGAATTATTAATGGAATTATTAATATATAATATATCGGCAGAGTCTCCGGCAGGGTTTCTACAGAATGATCAGCAGATTCATCAACAGGGTTTCGACATGATTAATAATCTCATCAACAGCATATCTCAGAGAGAATTATTAATGGAGTCAGCACTGAGTTATCGACAAAGCTGGCCATAGAGTCATCAACGGAGCCATCGACAGAGTCGCATATAGAAATTAGTTTTATTAAAAGTTTTTTTTTTACAACAGAGGAGGAAAAGAGCTAAAGTCATCAGAAGCAGATAGAACGAGTTTAGGTACCTCTCCGAGAGCCATTAGTGAGGTTGTAACCTACCGCATTATGAGTTGAACGGGACTTGGGCATGGGTACCCTAAAAATCCACTACTCTCACCCAAAGAAACAGAAAAAGAAACAGAAGCAGAAACAGAAGCAGCAGCAGAAGCAGAAGCAGAAGTAGCAGTAGCAGTAGAGCTGCAAAACCATCGATGGTACTATCGATAATATCGATGGACTTTCAATTGAGCGATAGATCGATGGTTTTTTTCCTCCATCGATAGTTCACTGCATGACTAGACACAAAACCACGCGTAAGTACTTTTACATAAAATTTAAAGTTTTTCGATTTTAATTCTAATTAATTCTATATTAATTCACTTTTGAACTATTTAGTACACAGATTTCTAAAATAGGTGTAACTTTGTTGGCATTTGTTATTTTATTTAGTTCTAAGAGTTTTAAGTTTTTATTTTTATGTATGAAATGACTGAACATTCAAGATACTCATTTGTTTAATAGTCTTAAGATGAAATGAAATGAATTGCCTTATAATTTTAAGTAACATATCTTTGTGATTTATTAAAATGGCACGAAGCCAATATATTATATTGAAAAAATATACAGCGTTTGTTTTTGAACAAGTTGTTATTACTTAAAAGAAATTTCGATGGAACCATCGATACTATCGATGGTTTATTCCATCGAGCTTGAAAATATCGATGGACCAACCATCGATGGTTTTGCAGCTCTAAGTAGCAGCAGCAGCAGAGTGAAAGAGACAGAAGAGTAAAGCACAAGCGGCCATTTAAAAACCAAGCATATGCACTGGCAAAGGGCAGTCAGTGTTTGGAAGTCAACAAGAAAACATCGAAGGAAGAATTTGCTTCAATCCGGAAGGATAACAACTGGACAAGGATCATTAACAGGACTACTCACCAATACACGGATTAACAACGGAAGGATGAACAAAAACATAGGACAAGGACATTCATCGCCAAGGAGAACTAAGCTTCAAGGATACAATGGAGATTAATGCAAAGGACATCAGGAAATTCGGCAGCAAGGACCACTATTTTCTCAAGGATATTCTAAACAGTAATCGGAGTAAACGTTTATTTTCTTTGGACAACATCGATGGAGGAGCTACCCCGTCTCCAATAACTACATCCTACCATCAAGGATTGACTTATTTCAAATAAACAGACTGGATCGAAATCTACCCACAGGCAAGATCTTTCTTATATGTATTTGAATCATTGCAAAGATTTTGTTCAAAATATTTAAACCAAAAAAAAAAAACACCTCGAAAGTTTCCCCGTCGGCGATAATTCTCCTTTACGCGTCACCGTTACTTACTCTTCTTTGAACAAACATATATACATTTTTATATTTTCTGACCCCTCTCTTGCAGAATTTATTAAGAATTAAATAAAAACATATATAGATACGCATTGGTCAAATTGCACATCCGTACCATAGCCTATCGATTGAACGTAGCTATTTTTAATCAGTGTCGCGTAGCCTACTGGGCGAACCCCTATATCGTTTAGCTGATTATCACTTCTACTACGACTCCGAGTCTTTACTAACATACTAGCAATGGGCGTTCATTGGATAAATCATCGTCGCAAAGCCAAGTTGGAAATGCTTTGTGGCGAATTCGGATTAGACACCGGTGGGATAGCGGAAGACCTAAGAAATCGGTTCCGTGAGTTCGCCTCAAGGGAGGATCACCATCCTGAGGTATTGAGTCGACTCCCAGAAATCGAAGCCCAATTTAGTGCCGGGGACAAGAAATTAGATATAAAATCGGAAATTAGATATAAAATCACCGTCTAGAGCACCGTCGCCTACTCACGAAGGAATTGTTTCTCAGCTACCGGTGCCACAAGACACTAACTATCGTTCTGAATTGCATTCTGGTTCTCGTTCCACTTCTCCGACACCTTTCGGCATGCCTGGCTCAAGATTAACATCGAGCCCAGTGAGCGGAATCGAGTCCACGATTCTCTGGCAGGCCGTACCATTGGAAGCTATGCCTCGCTCGCGGAACGTATAACCAAATGGGGAATTGCCTGTAGCGGGTCTACCGATCCTATCTATTTTATAGAGCAAATAGAGACTCGAGCCGCGACATACCGTTTGAATTTGGAGACACTGCCTCCGATGATAGCCATCCTATTGACAGGACGGGCCGAAAGTTGGTGGCAAATCAGCGGGTATCCGGAGATGACATGGGTCGATTTCAAGTCCGAATTCTTAGAGTTCTTTCTACCCCCACGCCATTTTGAGAAACTAGAGGATAGCATACGCGCTCGAAAGCAACGCTATCAGGAGTATCTAATAGAGTATCTAATAGACCTTCGATTGATGATGAAGAGAGCTCATTACTCGACGTTACAGGAACTCGACAGGATCTACGAAAATCTTTTACCAGACTACAAGCTGTATACCCGACGAAATGATTTCCAAACGTTACCCGGCTTAACCAAGTTGGTGGTAAATTATGAGACAATTCGATTGGAGCAAGGCAGCGAGGACTCAGCGCATTCTTGGAAAAGGAGCAACGCCGTTCAAAACAAGCCCTTGGATCATATGCCTTCCAGCCTAAACGGGACTGCTATATGTCAACTCTCCGAAGCACTCGTGGATACCAGTACAGCTTGCCGCAAATATGCGGGAGCTGGTCACTTCGCACGAGAATGCACGAAGCCCCGTGTGTTGTTCTGTTGGCAATGCGGACGAAGGGGGGTACGTACCATCGAATGTTGCCGTAGTTCGGGAAACGGGCCAAACCTCCGTCTCAATCTGGGCCAGACGGAGGGACCAGACCAGGACCTCAGCCCAGTAAACCCCTCCTCCTAAAGAAAGACCGCATCCAACTCCATGTCTTCATCGATGATGGATCCTCTTATTCTGGGAGTGGATTTCCTTCGGAACATAGGAACTTCTATACGTTGCGGAGGTTATCTGCTGCAGTTGCCCCCCTTTCGATAAGCCCCACAGCACCGTCAATTCTACAATTCAGCCATCACTAGTGGCAGATGACCACACGCAGCCTGTTGCTCATATAGATCAACTGGATCCTACAGAAACGTCCGCTACGCCCAAGGGTACCTCTGACTTTCAGAATAGCAACAAACCAGTATGTCAAGCAGGCTCAGTTTTGCCGCCTCCAACACCTGACGCTGTCCGTAAAAACCCATTCCGCCAGCCCGGCAGCAAAAAGGAACCGGTAACCGAGGTGGACGCCCGATTAGCCTCAGTAGAAGCTGAGACCCGTGACGAGTTCTTAAAGCCAAAACAATCATCCAGTATGGAACAGGAGACACTAGAGCCGGAACTTCAAGCTGTTCTCGACGCAGAAATCACTAAGTTCGACGGGCTCAAAGGCGTTACCCAAATAGCACAACATATCATTGTATTGAAGCACGATCGACCCATGAAGCAGAGGTATTATCCCCGTAATCCGGGCCAACAACAAATTTTCAATGAAACTGTAGACGCACTGCTGTAGGAGGACCGTATTGAACCATCCAAAAGCCCTCACAGCGCACCAATCGTGTTGGTAGGTAAGAAAACTGGTGATACTCGCATGTGTATAGACTTTCGACAACTGAACGCTCAGTCAGTACGTGACGCATACCCTTTGCCTCATATACACCATATCCTAGAGAAACTGAGGAACGCGAAGTACATTTCTACTCTAGCTTTAAAGAGCGGATATTGGCAAATACCCTTAGAGGTCAAAAGTAGAGAGTGTACAGCCTTCACAGTGCCCGGACAGTGTGACAGTGCTTTGGATAGTGTGATTGGACCCGAAATGGAACCACATACTTTCGCGTACCTAGACGATATTATCGTAATCGGAAAGACGCTCGAGGAACACCTCTCACTCCTGCTTGAAGTCTTTCGACGTCTACGAGAAGCCAATTTAAGGATCAACCGAGACAAATGTCGTTTCTTCAAGAAACGGATCCAATTTCTAGGTCATGTTGTCAGCGAGGATGGTATCCATACCGACCCTGAAAAGGTAGCAGCTATCCGTAACCTTCAGCCACCAACCAATGTCAAGGAGTTACGTCGATGTCTCGGTATCGCCTCTTGGTATCGTCGGTTCGTACCCAACTTCACACGACACGTTTGTTAAAGAAAGGTTTGAGTTGGTTTTGGAACGTAGAGCAACAACAGGCGTTCGATGCACTCAAGACACGTCTAACCACTGCCCCTGTCCTAGCTTGTCCCGACTTCACCGTAAAGTTTTGCTTACAGACTGATGCCAGCGCTGGAGTTGCAACAATACGAGTTCGAGGTACATTATAGACGAGGTAAGCTGAACGTGATTGCCGATGCCTTATCGCGTCAACCTTTGGATGTACTCCACTGGGCACAACTAGTAGAACCGGAGTGCAAATGGTGGCTAAAGATGCGGCAGCACGTCACGGAACACCCTGCGGATTTCTCAGACTATATATTCGAAAACGGCCAGATTTATCGCAGACGAGACCCCCCCACCCCGATGACCACGATTCTACACCTTGGAAACTATGCGTGCCACGAGAACATCGAGAGCAAGTACTCAAGGAATGTCACAATGCAGTCACGGCCGGCCACTTGGGAATCAGGAAAACTACCTTGCGAGTGACACAGAGGTACTATTGGCCTGGCCTCTTCCGAGATGTCGCGCGTTACGTTAGATGCGGCCTCGTCTGCTTGCAGTTTAAACCGGCGCAAATGAAACCAGCGGGCAAAATGCTCATCTGCCAAGTCGCGGAGTCGTTCGATACCGGGTGTACTGACTTTATCGGGCCTTTGCAGCGTTCTAAGCAAGGTAATACGATGTTACTAGTTTTCGTGGATTTATATAGTAAATGGGTCGAGATGGTACCACTTCGTAAGGCCACTTCAGCCGCTTTGGAGAAGGCATTTCGTGAAAGGATCTGGGCCCGATTCGGCAATCCTCGCACCCTCGTGAGCGATAACGGTACCCAGTTCACTAGCAAGCTTTTCAAAAACTTCTGCAAAACGTCCGGAATTATACTCCAGCATACCGCCCCCTATTCTCCACAGCAGAATCCTACCTAGCGCGCAAATCGAACTATCAAGACCATGATTGCACAATACCTGGAGAATGGGCAAAACACTTGGGATCAATGGCTTCCAGAAATAACACTAGCGATCAATTCAAGCGTCAACGACACCACCGGATTCAGTCCAGCCTACATCATATTAGGTCGGGAACTCCGTATGCCCGGCGCTTTTTATGACCAAGTAACGGATGTCGCCGGTAACGAACCCCCTAGCCCTGATGAGCGCATCCGACGAATGTACATGAGAATCAACTGAACGCGACCCAGAATCAAAAGAAATACTACGACCCGAGACGACACGACTGGCGTCCAAGCATCGGGAGCATGGTCATGTGCTGTCTAATGCCAACGAAGGGTTCAATGCCAAACTGGCGCCTAAGTATATAGGCCCGTATAAAATAATCAAGTTTCTTTCCAGCAACAAAAATTTTCTAAAACCATTGTATCTTAGCTTTAATCATAGCACTTTTGTAAACCGCACTCATAGGGCCTCGTTAGTACATTCAGAGTTCAGGGTAGTTTTAACACACTTTATATTTCACAGCGGTATGTCACAGCAAGAGGAAGACCACGGCGATCACGAGGCCGACATAGCCCGGATCGTCGAAGAAATGATTGCGGTATGGGAAAGGGAACACGGCCCGGTCACGTCCGGCCCCACCACAGGCGGTAGCCCACCGGAAGATCCAGTCCTGCTCCGGGTGAAGTACTCGCCGTCCCGATGGAGTACTACAGAGTCCCCGCCGCCGATGACCAGTGATCCAAGCCCAAAACTCCGTCTCACCGTGTATCGGACACCCCTCCGCGGCCCGTACATGAGTCCACCAAAGCCCGCGCAGACCCAGTTCCGCTCATGCCGTACACCCCTCCGCGAACCGTGTATGAGCCGATAAGTCCCCCAGCGAGCACTGGCGTTGGCTTGACAACCGTCAGGGTCCGTGAGTGTCCACCTGACAACGAGGAGATGCCTCTAGATCTCTATGGGCCCCGCCCTAGACCAGCTCTCGCCCCAGCAGATGACACCGCTGATACACCAACTCACGCCAGCCTTGGGCTAACGCCTCGGGGCCCTTTGCGCCGATCTACGGCAACCCATGTGACGGAGGCCACCCCCGCAGCTTCTAACTGGGTCCTCACACCACCAGAATGGATCGTCGACTCCCCCGGATAGACGAGTACCCGCTGAGATCCGTGATAGGGTGGATGTAATCCGTCACGATGGACCCCGCCGAAACCACCGCTTCCTCATGTGGGCGGAAGATCATCTGTTCCGCATCGATATCAAGTTACATGGGCGAGTCACAATCCGTTTCGTCCGTTCGAAATAAGGACACCGTGTGACGAGTCACATTTTTATTGCAAGTTAAACTACGCCCATGTGGTGCCCCCCTTCATTGTTACTGCTATTTTTCATACGCTTATGGAGAGCACATTAAATACCTCGATATGGAAACTAACTGTAGTTCTTTTTTCTAATAGCCAATACTTACCATCGACGCCTCCCTCTCTCTCTAGCTACCGTCTTGATGCGGATGCAGCGTCGACGCGTTGCGGAGATAACAACTTCCCGACAGCGGACGCTGTCTCTTTTTTTTAAGAGAAAATCACTTCGCCAGTAGCCACGAGAGTGAGTAGTTATCTAGTGCAAAATAACAAAAGCCAGTGAAAATCAACAAGAGTAGCCACGAGACCCAAGACGAAGGACAGGGTACCCAAAAGGGATCCTTGAAGATTAACAGGTGAGCCCATGGCCTAAGTTCCCTTATTTTAGTTTTACTTGAGTGCGGTAGGGACCTAGAGATTTCAGTAATATGTTTAGGATTAATTAATTACTAATAAACGCTATAATATGATCATTTAACCCACCCGGCATTACTTCTTCATTCGGGTGGAGCCAAAGGACCAGCGGACTTCGGCAGGATGAGTTATTCTCCTGCAGACGAAGTCAGTCGCTGGTCTCTAGGCTCAGTCTCTCAAGGTGAAGAGGCAACGGATCTTGGCCAAGCGGGCTTCGCTTGGCAGACGAGATCAGTCGTTGCAGTTCCTCTTCACCATCCCTTTCCCATACCCACACTAACATTCCCTTTCTCGCTTCCCTTTCCCGTCCAAGAGGCAACGGATCTTGGCTAAGCGGGCTTCGCTTGGCAGCCGAGATTAGTCGCTGCTACTCCTCTTGGACTCCCCTCCTACTCCTTTCCCCCCTTCATGTGGTCTCAGTCCCCAATCCTAATACTCATCAAGGTCTCCAGATCAAATAAATGTTCTGTAGACTGGACTCTGGGACTGAGAATTGTACCCCAGCCAGAGCTTCCTTACAAGCGCTACAAAGAGCGCCCACCAAAATAAACAACTATGCGCTGCGTCGCACATTTTTTTTAATGCACTGCGATGCATATTTTTTTCATAATTATAACAAACTATGTACAATTGTGTGGCATTAAAAGCTGTCCGATTAGAGTGTGGCGTGAAAACCACACGCAAAAAAAAAGGCAGGGATATATCTAAAAAAAAAAAAAAAACAAAACACTAAAAAAAACAAATATTTAAAAACCAAAATATTAAAAAAAAAATAATTAAAAAAAATTAAAAAAAAAAGAATCAATTGATTGTCACACATATATACATCCACCATATAAAATTTTTCTTAACAAAACTGAAAAGTTGTTAGGGAAGCAGTTAGAGCTGCATACCAGGTTAAGGCAGTTAGAAGCACTAGATCCCATAAATATAACTAGCAAGGTAATCGAAGTTAAAGAGATTAGGAATCGATGGTTACCTATCATAACAAATTGCTAACTGTAGTTCTTTTTTCTAATAGCCAATACTTACGATCGACGCCTCCCTCTCTCTCTAGCTACCGTCTTGATGCGGCTGCAGCGTCGACGCGTTGCGGAGAGAACAAATTCCCGATAGCGGACGCTGCGCCGCATGCCGACGCCAGAGAGCCCATGAGAAATTGAAAGTGAGAGAGAGAGAGACGGCGATCATGACGCGTGCCAAAGCACAAGACGCATCGAATGTTTTCACCGTTAGGACATAAGTAGGCAGAGCAAGGGTAGGTTTCGACAGCGAGTTATAATTAAGAGAAAATCACTTCGCCAGTAGCCACGAGAGTGAGTAGTTATCTAGTGCAAAATAACAAAAGCCAGTGAAAATCAACAAGAGTAGCCACGAGACCCAAGACGAAGGACAGGGTACCCAAAAAGGGATCCTTGAGGATTAACAGGTGAGCCCATGGCCTAAGTTCCCTTATTTTAGTTTTACTTGAGTGCGGTAGGGACCTAGAGATTTCAGTAATATGTTTAGGATTAATTAATTACTAATAAACGCTATAATATGATCATTTAACCCACCCGGCATTAGAGAGATTTAACCCATTCGGCATTGAAAATATGTATACCCTTTCCCTTCCCTTCTCCTTGGCCACTTAACAATTTGAGTGGAGCCATAGGACCAGCGGACTTCGGCAGGATGAGTTATTCTCCTGCAGACGAACTCAGTCGCTGGTCTCTAGGCTCAGTCACTCAAGAGGCAACGGATCTTGGCTAAGCGGGCTTCGCTTGGCAGACGAGATCAGTCGTTGCTACTCCTCTTAGACTCCCCCTCCTACTCCTTTCCCCCTTCATGTGGTCTCAGTCCCCAATCCTAATACTCATCAAGGTCACCAGATCAAATAAATGTTCTGTAGACTGGACTCTGGGACTGAGAATTGTACCCCAGCCAGAGCTTCCTTACAAGCGCTACAAAGAGCGCCCACCAAAATAAACAACTATGCGCTGCGTCGCACATTTTTTTTAATGCACTGCGATGCATATTTTTTTCATAATTATAACAAACTATGTACAATTGTGTGGCATTAAAAGCTGTCCGATTAGAGTGTGGCGTGAAAACCACACGCAAAAATAGGCAGGGATATATGTACAAAAAAAAAAAAAAAATAAAACACTAAAAAAACAAATATTTAAAAACCAAAATATTAAAAAAAATAATTTAAAAAAAATTTAAAAAAAAAGAATCATCCACCATATAAAATTTTTCTTAACAAAACTGAAAAGTTGTTAGGGAAGCAGTTAGAGCTGCATACCAGGTTAAGGCAGTTAGAAGCACTAGATCCCATAAATATAACTAGCAAGGTAATCGAGGAAGTTAAAGAGATTAGGAATCGATGGTTACCTATCATAACAAATTGCTACAGCAAGGGACTTTCGATCACCAGTATTTCACAGATAAAATAAATAAAGGGGTGTTAAATATAGTTGCCAAAATAATAGCTACAGGAGAGTCAGAAAAACCAGGCACTAGTAAGTCAGTGTTAGTTGAAGCAGAAGCGAATATGTCAGAAATGTTTGATGACAGCAAAGGAGAGTCGCGCGGGAATGCGACCTCCAGTCATGAAAACGATAGTGGTAACCATGAAATATTTATGGATAGAGTCCGACAGCTCCAGGAATATTTGGATAGGGTAACCAAAGAGTTACGCAGTATAGATAATTCAACAGCTAATGAGGCATGCATAATATACATTAATAATATCAATTATTTATGGGAGAAAGTACAGGCGTGCCAGGTTGTGTTGAAAGATGCAAAATTTAAAAATACTTTGGATGATTTAGAATTCGATGTCCGGAATTCAGTATCAGTGTTAGAATTAAAAATAAACAATAAGGAAAGTAAGATTGGGAATGTAACCGTGAGAGGTGAACTACCGGTGTTGGCGAAAATACAGGTACCCACATTTTCTGGAGAACCTAGAGAGTGGGACCTGTTTGTAGAACTATTTGTGGAACTGATTGAAGTAAGAGAGCATTAAAGTCTTGCTCTTAAGTTCAATTATTTAAAATCCGCGTTAAAGGGCGAAGCAAAGAGCATGGTAGCCCATCTATTGTCAGGTTCAGCTGACAAGTAAAGTGCCGCTTGGTAATCGTTAACCTAGCGGTATGAAAATAATCGGAGGGTATTTTAAGAACAATTAAGTCGGATCGTTGATTTACCGATGATCAACAATGAATCCGCAAAAAGTATAAAAGGAATGATTGACATAATTAATGAGTCAATACACTTAATTGAAATTAAAGCAAATTTGTCTGATGAAGTTGACGTAATAGTCGCTCAACTCATACTTCGTAAATTTGACAGAGAGACTCTACAGTTATATGAGAGTCAAATTAGAAAAACAAGGCAGATACAATTGTTATCTGATGAATACTTGGAGCAAACATATTGCTCTCTAAGTGTAATGAGCAAAGAAGAGAAAAAACCGCTAAAAACTGTGTTAAATTATGCGGATATCGAAGATAAATGTCCGATTTGCAAAACTGCCGGGCACAAAGCGTATAAGTGCTATATGTTTAATACTTGTGTAACCGCACAACCAACACTGTTGGCCACAGCTTTAATACAAGTAAAAAATAAAAATGGAGGATACAAGACTCTAAGACTCTAAGAGCCATTATTGATTGTGGTTCACAGAGCACCATTTTGTCTGAAAAGGCCGCTCAAATATTAAAACTACCTAAAATTAAACAATATACAAAAATATGTGGCGTGTCCTCAATAAAATCTAACAGATCAAAAAAAAAGGTAAAAATAGATGTAAAGACGCGAAATCCTTGGAAAGGACATCTAAAGGTCGAGGCAATTATGTTGCCAAAGTTAATGAAAGCTCTTCCATTAAAAAAAGCAAACGGGGATATGTCAAAATGGCAAACTTACGTTCTAGCTGATCCTACCTTTAATAAACCTGGTAGGATTGATATAATAATGGGAGTAAACGTATATACCCAAATTTTAAAAGGGGGAATTACAAAGATTGATGGTCTGCTAGGCCAAAATACTCAATTTGGTTGGATCGTCTCGGGATGCACCAAATCAAATCAGAATAAATTTGTAGTGGCAACAACAATAGATGTCACAGTTTTTGAACAACGTTGGGAGAAAAAGAAAGGTAAATTTCAAAATAAAAAATAACACAATTCCAAAGAAATACATCAACAAAACTCAAGAAATAAATTTATGGCCCCAGGCAGGACCTCACATTGGAGGTGAAGTGAAAATTGGGGAAGAAAAAGTATATATCACAGAGCTAGTAAAACATGAAAATATTCAGACGGCAACGCAACCTAAAAGATAATGTCAAAATAGATTCCAGTAACAAATTGTTCGAAATTGTAGTACCAAAAAAGGCAGATTGTGCAAAATAATTATAAAAGGACAACATTTAATGGTAACCAGAATAGCCACTCACACTTCAGCAATCAGCGATATTTAAAAATAGTGGAGCGATCACATTGGAACAAGTCAAAAAATAAAGATAGTTATTTTATAAATTCTCCACCTTATAAAAAGGCTAGAAGTCAGCACAGTATTATACATCAGGAGTGGGTAGATATCCCAAAACAGAAATCGTTAGGTAATATGCAAAATATTATAACTCAGCCAACTCAGTAATACATACGGGAGAATTGGTAAGAATAAGAAGTAAGTTACAATCAGTAAAGGAACATCAGTGTGACTAGGTTCAACGTCCATCATGTAAGTGGTCATGCTTCTTTAACAATAGTTATCTTACTAATGATAATCTTAATAATAATTTGCATTAGATAACTAACTAACTACAAAAATAAAATCCAAAACGTCGCATTTGGCGGCCCTTTGCAGAATGTTTAAGAATAAACATAGTGTTCATCTGAGCTGACTTCACCAAATCAGATGCACCAATGAAATATACAATTCGAAACCAAAACATAAACAAAAGAAAGACATAAAATTCATACGACAATTATTGCTTAATACCAAACAAAACATGCATCCACACTCTGTGGAAAACACTTAAGATTATAACAGCGGCGCGGTATCAAGTAACCAGCGCTGAGCATGAAATATAAACAATTTTCAACCCCCGAAAACGTGGGGCATTAGAATAAGTATTTTTAAGAACAATTGTCCGTTTTTTTTAAATAAAATCAGCTTATATTTTGAATTCAACGAATGAAGACAGGGTTATTTTCTTCTCTCCGGGTATCCCTATTCAGCGTTCGCACAGAACCTGAGTACACATCCAGGAAGACCATCTGGCCCCGGAGAATAAACAGGTTTAACTAATTTAAGTTCGCTAAGAATAGAACTTTCATGAAATGGATTGGAAATGCAATTAGCCTTTTTTAAATGATAGGGATACGGACTTGCTCGATATCCCGTTGAGGAATAAGTGCTCGCTTTTTTTATTTTGAAAGAACAAAAAAGATGGGTCCACAGAGGTCTTAGGTTTAGAATTAACGAAATTATAAAATTGTTTAGGGTCAAAAGAAAACTGAAGCTTACAGCGCTGAAGATAATTCTTATAGCATTGTGTATTGTGTATTGTGCATCATGAATTTTGAACGAGCGACTGTATACAGAGCGTAATATGATGAACGACTAGTTTTTTGAAACGTTTTATAATATCGAGTCTTCACATTTTTCAAAATGGATACCTCACGAGAGAACCAGGGAGGTTTGTTAAGCCGCTTCAGCCTACCAAGAGGCACACAAATATCAAAGCATCTAGTTAGAGGTAACTCATTTGAACCAAGATATGGTGAAAGCAAGGGCAGATCAATTTTTAAATTCGATGAAATTTGTCTTCTGAAAGAACAAATGGTTCGATCCTAGAAACATCACAATAAGAAGAATCCAATACAAAAATAAGATTTAACGATTTTCCATTAGAATTTAAGACAGGATTGACTTGGGATAAAGATAAGCCTAGAAGGCCATCAATAAAGTCATGTGACAAAGAGGGTAGCAACATGGTAGATTCATCTGTTAGTGACCATGCTAAAGCGGGTAAATTAAAATCTACTACAGTTATGAGCATGTCCTGACTGAAAAATAAAGAGGAGACAAACTGAATTGCCTCTAAATGCCATGTCTGACAATGGTGGAATATAGGAACAAGTAATGAATGCATTAAAAGATTTAAGATTTACTTTAACACCGACAAACTCAATCTCCTGGGTATAAGAAAATTTAATTATTTCAGATGATAAATTAGCATCAACAGCTATCAGAACGCCACCACCTACGCGAGAAATCCGGTCACGTCTGAATATAGAAAATTTGTGAAATTGTCAGCAATTTCAGGTTTTAGCCGCGTCTCTGTAAAAGCTAGAATGTTATGCTTAAAAGAAAGACTATCTACATAGAGATTAGGTTGTTTTTTTTTTCCTCTTCTTTCCTTTTGTTTACTTTTTTTAAACAACAATTTTTTTTTTTTTACACACCAATAAATACTGATTAGGAATTATTATTATTATTTTTTGTTATCAATTCCGTTTTCTTTTTTTTTTTTTTTTTTTTTTTTTTTTTTTTTTTATTTAATTTTCATAATAATTAATAAATAAATAGACATTGCCGATTATAAATGCATAAGCCATATGTATTTGAGAGTTGTACTGATATAACATATGACTGACTATGCTCGACATCACACCACCTATGTAGGTTTTGTGCCACACTTTCTTAAAATCGCCCATTTATGTTTGAAGGTACCACTCAACAATAAATTTTCATATGTATTTTTATAAATACCATTAAACTTCATAATAATAAATAAATAAATAGACATTGCCGATTATAAATGCATAAGCCATATGTATTTGAGAGTTGTACTGATATAACATATGACTGACTATGCTCGACATCACACCACCTATGTAGGTTTTGTGCCACACTTTCTTAAAATCGCCCATTTATGTTTGAAGGTACCACTCAACAATAAATTTTCATATGTATTTTTATAAATACCATTAAACTTCATAATAATAAATAAATAAATAGACATTGCCGATTATAAATGCATAAGCCATATGTATTTGAGAGTTGTACTGATATAACATATGACTGACTATGCTCGACATCACACCACCTATGTAGGTTTTGTGCCACACTTTCTTAAAATCGCCCATTTCTGTTTGAAGGTACCACTCAACAATAAATTTTCATATGTATTTTTATAAATACCATTAAACTTCATAATAATTAATAAATAAATAGACATTGCCGACTATAAATGCATAAGCCATATGTATTTGAGAGTTGTACTGATATAACATATGACTGACTATGCTCGACATCACACCACCTATGTAGGTTTTGTGCCACACTTTCTTAAAATCGCCCATTTATGTTTGAAGGTACCACTCAACAATAAATTATCATATGTATTTTTATAAATACCATTAAACTTCATAATAATAAATAAATAAATAGACATTGCCGATTATAAATGCATAAGCCATATGTATTTGAGAGTTGTACTGATATAACATATGACTGACTATGCTCGACATCACACCACCTATGTAGGTTTTGTGCCACACTTTCTTAAAATCGCCCATTTATGTTTGAAGGTACCACTCAACAATAAATTTTCATATGTATTTTTATAAATACCATTAAACTTCATAATAATTAATAAATAAATAGACATTGCCGACTATAAATGCATAAGCCATATGTATTTGAGAGTTGTACTGATATAACATATGACTGACTATGCTCGACATCACACCACCTATGTAGGTTTTGTGCCACACTTTCTTAAAATCGCCCATTTATGTTTGAAGGTACCACTCAACAATAAATTTTCATATGTATTTTTATAAATACCATTAAACTTCATAATAATAAATAAATAAATAGACATTGCCGACTATAAATGCATAAGCCATATGTATTTGAGAGTTGTACCGATAAAACATATGACTGGCTATGCTCGACATCACACCACCTAAGTAGGTTTTGTGCCACACTTTCTTAAAATCGCCCATTTATGTTTGAAGATACCACTTACCAATAAATTCATTTCATATGATATAAGATATTCCATATGATATTGATGTTCCCATACGATAAATGGGCAATATTAAATAAATTTCATTTCATATGATATGAGATATTCCATATGATAGGATGTTCCATACGATAAATTTTCAATATTAAATAAATTTCATTTCATATGATATGAGATATTCCATATGATATGGATGTTTCCATACGATAAATTTTCAATATTAAATAAATTTTATTTCATATGATATGAGATATTCCATATGATATGGATGTTTCCATACGATAAATTTTCAATATTAAATAAATTTCATTTCATATGATATGAGATATTCCATATGATATGGATGTTCCCATACGATAAATTTTCAATATTAAATAAATTTCATTTCATATGATATGAGATATTCCATATGATATGGATGTTTCCATACGATAAATTTTCAATATTAAATAAATTTTATTTCATATGATATGAGATATTCCATATGATATGGATGTTCCCGTACGATAAATTTTCAATATTAAATAAATTTCATTTCATATGATGTGAGATATTCCATATGATATGGATGTTCCCATACGATAAATTTTCAATATTAAATAAATTTCATTTCATATGATATGAGATATTCCATATGATATGGATGTTCCCATACGATAAATTTTAAATATTAAAAAAATTTCATTTCATATGATATGAGATATTCCATATGAAATGGATGTTCCATACGATAAATTTTCAATATTAAATAAATTTCATTTCATATGATATGAGATATTCCATATGATATGGATGTTTCCATACGATAAATTTTCAATATTAAATAAATTTTATTTCATATGATATGAGATATTCCATATGATATGGATGTTTCCATACGATAAATTTTCAATATTAAATAAATTTCATTTCATATGATATGAGATATTCCATATGATATGGATGTTCCCATACGATAAATTTTCAATATTAAAAAAATTTCATTTCATATGATATGAGATATTCCATATGATATGGATGTTCCCATACGATAAATTTTCTATTTTCATACGATAAATTTTCAATATTAAAAAATTTCATTTCATATGATGTGAGATATTCCACATGATATGGATGTTCCATACGATAAATTTTCAATATTAAATAAATTTCATTTCATATGATATGAGATATTCCATATGATATGGATGTTTCCATACGATGAAGTTGACGTAATAGTCGCTCAACTCATACTTCGTAAATTTGACAGAGAGACTCTACAGTTATATGAGAGTCAAATTAGAAAAACAAGGCAGATACAATTGTTATCTGATGAATACTTGGAGCAAACATATTGCTCTCTAAGTGTAATGAGCAAAGAAGAGAAAAACCGCTAAAAACTGTGTTAAATTATGCGGAAATCGAAGATAAATGTCCGATTTGCAAAACTGCCGGGCACAAAGCGTATAAGTGCTATATGTTTAATACTTGTGTAACCGCACAACCAACACTGTTGGCCACAGCTTTAATACAAGTAAAAAATAAAAATGGAGGATACAAGACTCTAAGACTCTAAGAGCCATTATTGATTGTGGTTCACAGAGCACCATTTTGTCCGAAAAGGCCGCTCAAATATTAAAACTACCTAAAATTAAACAATATACAGAAATATGTGGCGTGTCCTCAATAAAATCTAACAGATCAAAAAAAAGCTAAAAATAGATGTAAAGACGCGAAATCCTTGGAAAGGACATCTAAAGGTCGAGGCAATTATGTTGCCAAAGTTAATGAAAGCTCTTCCATTAAAAAAAGCAAACGGGGATATGTCAAAATGGCAAACTTACGTTCTAGCTGATCCTACCTTTAATAAACCTGGTAGGATTGATATAATAATAATAATGGGAGTAAACGTATATACTCAAATTTTAAAAGGGGGAATTACAAAGATTGATGGTCTGCTAGGCCAAAATACTCAATTTGGTTGGATCGTCTCGGGATGCACCAAATCAAATCAGAATAAATTTGTAGTGGCAACAACAATAGATGTCACAGTTTTTGAACAACGTTGGGAGAAAAGAAAGGTAAATTTCAAAATAAAAATAACACAATTCCAAAGAAATACATCAACAAAACTCAAAAAATAAATTTATGGCCCCAGGCAGGACCTCACATTGGAGGTGAAGTGAAAATTGGGGAAGAAAAAGTATATATCACAGAGCTAGTAAAACATGAAAATATTCAGACGGCAACGCAACCTAAAAGATAATGTCAAAATAGATTCCAGTAACAAATTGTTCGAAATTGTAGTACCAAAAAGGCAGATTGTGCAAAATAATTATAAAAGGACAACATTTAATGGTAACCAGAATAGCCACTCACACTTCAGCAATCAGCGATATTTAAAAATAGTGGAGCGATCACATTGGAACAAGTCAAAAATAAAGATAGTTATTTTATAAATTCTCCACCTTATAAAAAGGCTAGAAGTCAGCACAGTATTATACATCAGGAGTGGGTAGATATCCCAAAACAGAAATCGTTAGGTAATATGCAAAATATTATAACTCAGCCAACTCAGTAATACATACGGGAGAATTGGTAAGAATAAGAAGTAAGTTACAATCAGTAAAGGAACATCAGTTTGACTAGGTTCAACGTCCATCATGTAAGTGGTCATGCTTCTTTAACAATAGTTATCTTACTAATGATAATCTTAATAATAATTTGCATTAGATAACTAACTAACTATAAAAAATAAAATCCAAAACGTCGCATTTGGCGGCCCTTTGCAGAATGTTTAAGAATAAACATAGTGTTCATCTGAGCTGACTTCACCAAATCAGATGCACCAATGAAATATACAATTCTAAACCAAAACATAAACAAAAGAAAGACATAAAATTCATACGACAATTATTGCTTAATACCAAACAAAACATGCATCCACACTCTGTGGAAAACACTTAAGATTATAACAGCGGCGCGGTATCAAGTAACCAGCGCTGAGCATGAAATATAAACAATTTTCAACCCCCGAAAACGTGGGGCATTAGAATAAGTATTTTTAAGAACAATTGTCCGTTCTTTTTAAATAAAATCAGCTTATATTTTGAATTCAACGAATGAAGACAGGGTTATTTTCTTCTCTCCGGGTATCCCTATTCAGCGTTCGCACAGAACCTGAGTACACATCCAGGAAGACCATCTGGCCCCGGAGAATAAACAGGTTTAACTAATTTAAGTTCGCTAAGAATAGAACTTTCATGAAATGGATTGGAAATGCAATTAGCCTTTTTTAAATGATAGGGATACGGACTTGCTCGATATCCCGTTGAGGAATAAGTGCTCGCTTTTTTATTTTGAAAGAACAAAAAAGATGGGTCCACAGAGGTCTTAGGTTTAGAATTAACGAAATTATAAAATTGTTTAGGGTCAAAAGAAAACTGAAGCTTACAGCGCTGAAGATAATTCTTATAGCATTGTGTATTGTGTATTGTGCATCATGAATTTTGAACGAGCGACTGTATACAGAGCGTAATATGATGAACGACTAGTTTTTGAAACGTTTTATAATATCGAGTCTTCACATTTTTCAAAATGAATACCTCAAGAGAGAACCAGGGAGGTTTGTTAAGCCGCTTCAGCCTACCAAGAGGCACACAAATATCAAAGCATCTAGTTAGAGGTAACTCATTTGAACCAAGATATGGTGAAAGCAAGGGCAGATCAATTTTTAAATTCGATGAAATTTGTCTTCTGAAAGAACAAATGGTTCGATCCTAGAAACATCACAATAAGAAGAATCCAATACAAAAATAAGATTTAACGATTTTCCATTAGAATTTAAGACAGGATTGACTTGGGATAAAGATAAGCCTAGAAGGCCATCAATAAAGTCATGTGACAAAGAGGGTAGCAACATGGTAGATTCATCTGTTAGTGACCATGCTAAAGCGGGTAAATTAAAATCTACTACAGTTATGAGCATGTCCTGACTGAAAAATAAAGAGGAGACAAACTGAATTGCCTCTAAATGCCATGTCTGACAATGGTGGAATATAGGAACAAGTAATGAATGCATTAAAAGATTTAAGATTTACTTTAACACCGACAAACTCAATCTCCTGGGTATAAGAAAATTTAATTATTTCAGATGATAAATTAGCATCAACAGCTATCAGAACGCCACCACCTACGCGAGAAATCCGGTCACGTCTGAATATAGAAAATTTGTGAAATTGTCAGCAATTTCAGGTTTTAGCCGCGTCTCTGTAAAAGCTAGAATGTTATGCTTAAAAAGAAAGACTATCTACATAGAGATTAGGATGTTTAGATTTCAGTCCTCTAACGTTCTGGTAACTTAGGTTAAGCGACGAAGCTAGTTTTTTGACACACCAGTAAATGCTGATGTGGCAGGAATAGTATTAGTTGTTGTTGGCAAGCGAATCGGTTGCCGATTTTTCTTTTTTACAGTAACTGTTTGTTTCGGCCAAAAATCTTCTCTACATGTCAAAGATAT
The DNA here is from genome assembly GCA_018150345.1 of Drosophila equinoxialis. Classification (NCBI taxonomy): domain Eukaryota; kingdom Metazoa; phylum Arthropoda; class Insecta; order Diptera; family Drosophilidae; genus Drosophila; species Drosophila equinoxialis. The sequence goes on from JAECWI010000305.1 coordinate 63,734, forward strand.
TGGCAGAAACACTAATTTTAAATGACGAAATGTCCCGAGAATATGAAAATTTAAACTTCTCCACCGCAATATTCGAGACGTTAACTTTCTTCCGAATATAGGCTATTGCATCATCAGATGTGAGAACAGGGTCTAGCCTAGAAACAAATATATTTTTCTTCGGTGGTATGCCAACGACAGGCCGCGTTCCCGAAGCGTCAGCCGTAGCAGTAATGTTGGAAAAGTCACCCATTGCAGCAGTCAACTTGTTTATGGGGCCCTCGATACTTTTAGAACTATCGGCAATTTCCATTGGAATGGATTCGTGACTTTGACGTTTCTATGTGAGCTATATAATATAGTCACCCGATCTTAATCATACTTGACACAATTATTAAAAAGAAGACAAAACTGACAAATACCAACTTTTATGACAATAGCTATAAAATTAATGAAGTTATTGAGAAAGTCACTATTCGTGACTTTGCCGTTTGTATGGGAGCTATATGATATAGTCACCCGATCTTGATCACATTTGGCACAATTATTAAAAAGAACACAAAACTGACAAATACCAACTTTTATGACGATAGCTATAAAATTAATGAAGTTATTGAGAAAGTCACTGTTCGTGACTTTGCAGTTTGTATGGGAGCTATATGATATAGTCACCCGATCTTGATCACATTTGGCACAATTATTAAAAAGAACACAAAACTGACAAATACCAACTTTTATGACAATAGCTATAAAATTAATTAGGTTATCGTGAAAGTCACTGTTCGAGACTTTGCCATTTGTATGGGAGCTTTATGATATAATCACCCGATCTTGACCAAATTTGGCACAGTTGTTTATAGCTACAACAAACTAACTTATATTAAATTTCACGACAATAGATTAAAAAGTAGCGAAGTTATTGAGAAAAGTCACTGTTCGTGACTTTGACGTTTGTATGGGAGCTATAGGATATAGTGGTTCAATCCGGCTGAATGCGAGATATACAACGCCTGCAGTATATACAAGCCTTCGTGCAAAAATTTCTCTCTGCTCTGTAGCTCTTACGGTCTCGGAGGAGTTCGCGTTGATCCAGACGGACGGACGGACGGACGGACGGACATGGCTATTTGAACTCGTCTCGTCGTGCTGATCAAGAATATATATACTTTATATGGTCTGAGATGCTTCGTTCTATGCGTTGCACACTTCTGACCAAAATTAATATACCCTTTTTGCAAGGGTATAAAAAAGTGTTTTTCCACAACGTGTGTGGCTGATTGTAATTCTAGTCATATGCTAGGTTAGTTGTTTGTGACAAAAGTACCAGCTGTATTATATTTTGTTTGGTTCATCTGATTTGGTGAAGCTACTTCAAATGAACACGATGTTTATTCTTAAACACGGCCTATAAATATATTTTTCATATATTTTTTCACTCGTTGCAGAGAACGGACGTGTTTTTTTTGCGCTTATCAACTTTTATTTTTTTCTCGCGATTAACTTCATTTCTATAACTTGTTCATAAATTCATTATCGGCTAATATTTCCAGCATCCGAATTTTATTTTCATTTCGCGAATTCATGCTGTCGCTTTTGTGTATTTGTTTATCTCTTTTTGCTTTTGTGTCGTTACCGCTTTAACTAACCCTCGTGCTCTTGCGTACAAATTGTTATTGCATGTGTTCAATTTGACGCGCTCTCCCGCTCTTTGCTATTCTTGTTGATTTGCGCTCTCGTCTTTTGCCTACCCGCGACTCTGTGATTCGTGTTTTTGTTTTTGTGTATTTTTGTAATTTCTTTTCTTTAGTTGTGAAGGCTTACTCTGCATATTAACCCTTGTGTCAGAACTGGTCAGTATATTCTTATACACAGATTTTTAACCTTTAGAATTTTTCATTTTTTGTATTTTCCTTTTTAAATTAAATTAATTAAATTTTGATAAAATGGTTGTCTGTTCAAAAAATAATTGCATAGTGGCCACTAATCCGGTTGACTCCCATGATTATATTCTTTGTTGGCTGTGTGACAATGCGGTTCACGTTAAGCGTGCAGGTTACATAGGCAGAATCAAGGAGTCTATTGCTAAAGGCGGTGGCTTAAAATATGGATGTGATGCTTGCCGTGGGGTCGAGAATGAGATGCGCTCTTTCATGAGGGAGGACTAGAGATAGTTTTGACACTTTAAGGGCAGGTTTTAATAAACTCCAAGCGGAGTTTAATGCGGTGGAGACTCAGTTCAGGAGTTTATCGCTTATGAATGAGTCTCCGAAACGTAAAAGGACCAGTCCTTGGGGTGTTTCAGTATCTGTAGATCCGCCAGCGTCTCTTATCGTCCCCGACCGGTCTCATGCACCGACCACTTCTAATGTACAGCAGTTGATATCGTTTAAGAGCCCGGTTGTGAATGCTATTATTACGCAATTACCGGTATCGCCTGGAAATGATCTCTTAAAAACGATGCCTATTGTAGTGTCCGATGTGTCCGACACAATTACCCATTCCAATGGAAATTGCCGATAGTTCTAAAAGTATTGAGGGCCCCGTAAACAAGTTGACTGCTGCATTGGGTGACTTTTCCAACGTTACTGCTACAGCTAATGCTTCGGGACCGCGTCCTCTCGTTGGCATACCACCAAAGAAACATATATTTGTTTCTAGGCTAGACCCTGTTGTCACATCTGATGATGTAATAGCCTATATTCGGAAGAAAGTTAACGTTTCGAATATTGCGGTGGAGAAGTTTAAATTTTCTTATTCTCGGGACATTTCGTCCTTTAAAATTAGTGTTTCTGCCAATATCTTCGACACTATATGTCGAGAAGATTTTTGGCCGAGACATAATAGTTAAGGAATATACTGTAAAAAAGAAAAATCGGCAATCGATTCGCTTGCCAACAACAACAACTAATACTATTCCTGCCACATCAGCATCTGCTGGTGTGTCAAAAAACTAGCTTCGTCCCTTAACCTGGGTTACCACAACGTTAGAGGACTGAAATCCAAACTTCCTAATCTCTATGTAGATAGTCTTTCTTTTGAGCATAACATTCTAGCTTTTACAGAGACTCGGCTAAAACCTGATATTGCTGATGCATCGGTGTTTTCCCCAAACTTTTCTATATTCAGACGTGACCGGATTTCTCGCATAGGTGGTGGCGTTCTAATAGCTGTTGATGCTGCTTTTTCATCTGAAATGATTCAATTTTCTAGTACCCAGGAGATTGAGTTTGTCGGTGTTAAAGTAAATTTTAAATCTTTTAATGCTTTTATTACTTGTTCCTATATTCCACCATTGTCAGACATGGTGGTATATTTAAATCATTTAGAGGCAATTCAGTTTGTCTCCTCTTTAGTTTCCAGTCAAGACATGCTCATAGTTGTAGGTGATTTTAATTTACCCGCATTAGTATGGTCACTAACAGATGAATCTACCATGTTGCTACCCTCTTTGTCACATGACTTTATTGACGGGCTTCTAGGCTTATCTTTATCCCAAGTCAATCCTGTCTTAAATTCTAATGGAAAACCGTTAGATCTCATTTTTGTATTGGATACTTCTTATTGTGAGGTTTCTATAATCGAACCATTTCCAAATTTCATCTTACATTAAATTTAAAAATTGATCTGCCCTTGCTTTCACCATTACTTGGTTCAAATGAGTTACCTCTAACTAGGTGCTTTCGTAAGACTGACTTTGTCACCCTTAATGAAAACATTACTAATACCGATTGGTCTCATCTGTACAACTGTAGAGATATGAACTCAGCTGTTCGTTTTTTCTATGATACTCTGAATTCACTCTTTGATATTTGTGTGCCTCTTCGTAGGCTGGAGCGGCTTAACAAACCTCCCTGGTTCTCTCGTGAGTTATCCAATTTGAAAAATGTGAAGACACGATATTATAAGAAGTTTCAAAAAAAACGTCGTTCATCAGATTATGCTCTGTATACAGTCGCTCGTTCAAAATTCATGATGCTTAATACACAATGCTATAAGAATTATCGTCGGAATTCAGAATTTTCTTCTGACCCTAAACAACTTCATAATTTTGTCAATTCTAAACGTAAGACCTCCGTGCACCCATCTTTTTTGTCTTTTCAAAATAAAAAAGCGAGCACTGATCAGGCAATTGCCGATATGTTTGCGAGTTTTTTTCAAAACAACTTATTCCTCAACGGAATATCGAGCAAGTCCGTATCCTTAACATTTAAAAAGGCTAATTGCATTTTCAATCCAGTGTTTGATGAAAGTTCTATTTTTAGCGAACTTATATTAGTTAAACCTGTTTATTCTCCGGGGCCAGATGGTCTTCCTGGATGTGTACTCAGGTTCTGTGCAAACGAATTATGCAAACCCATTTTAAAATTGTTTCTATTGTCTGTCGAATCTTCCTCTTTTCCATCTATTTGGAAGGAGTCGTATATCATACCTCTGCATAAAAATGGCAAAAAGTCCGAAGCCTCTAACTATAGAGGTATCTCAAAATTGTCCGTTATTCCGAAAGCTTTTGAGAAAATTATAACTTCTCAATTGCAACATTTTTGCAGCATATATGATATGATATGATATGCATATGAATAATATTAGTTTGATAAAAAGTTATACAATTGATGCAGATTTCTTAAATAATTACATGCGAGGATACGATTTTTTAAATCCGTACTACACTATAAATGGGCGATATTAAATAAATTTCATATCATTTGATATGAGATATTCCATATGATTGTGAGATTGATCGAAAGACTGGGCAGACGAAACGAAGAGACGAGCAAGAGCGGTTGCAAAGAAAAAAAGACGAAACGACGAAAAGTAGTAAACACAAGTAATTTTGAACTAAACTTAATTAAAATAATTCAATAAATGGTTTTACCTTAAATACACTAAACTACTACAAATATATATATATTACATAAAACAAATTCCTACAAATATGGGGGGCAAACATACGACGAAGACAAGATTCAATATACAAAGTAACATTAGTAAGTAAGAAAAAGACAAACATACACAAAACGACGCGAGAGTGAAATGAAAAAAATCGGCGCGAAAATTAATAAGAATTAGCAACAAACGACGAAAAATAGTCTGCAAACGACGGAAAAGCGGCAATGAAACGACGAAAAAGTTTTCGACGAACGACGAGAAAGTGTTTGAACACGACGATAACTGTGACGACTTGGCACGACGAAGAAGAAGGCGATTGTACAAATCGCCAAACACTAAGAAAGTTTGACGGGTATGATTTTGATTGCAACAACAATTTATATATAAGTAAAGTGTCTTATGTGGAAAAGAATTTAATAAATAAGGATTTAGTGATTATTTGAATGATAAATCAAATCTAACTTCCCATTTATTCCCTTGAGACAATACGAAAACATTGTTACGCAAAGTGCTGTAGTATACTTTTAGGGATAAGATTAGGCCATATACTTTTAGGGGTAGATTAGAAGTAATTAGAACTTAAGCATAATGTTTAGCTTTAAGTACCGTTAAGGACACTAGCCATAAGACCAATGTAAATGCTCCCCTATAAATACCGGGCTTGCGGCCCCAATAAATCACTTCAAGTCAAACCTTGCCTTCGCCTACTTCATGGCGATCCTGGCTAACATTGGCAACAAATAAAAAGGCAATAAGAAAAAAATCCTTGCCATACAAAAAAACAAAAGGCAAAGTGAAAAAAAAGAAGCAGGTCCAAACACCGATGACCAGGACCCTTACCCAAATAAAGGGGCGAGGTGGCCTTCTCGTCAGACTTAGGAGGCAGCGTGCGGCCCTGCTGGCCCAAGTAAACAGCGACCCACCACCACCAAGGGCGGAGGCATGCCAAATGTGGATTAGCATATGCCGACTTGAGGAACAACAGCACCAACAAAAGAGGCAAAGCAGCACAACAAACAGCAGCAGAACCGACCACCCACAGCAGCAGATGCAGAAACAAAAAAAATTAATTAACAAAATAATAAGAAAATAAAAATAGTGTGCTAATATATATAGGCACCTTTGTGGCAAGAGGCGATCATTGCGCTGCCATTATAAATAATTAATTAATTAAATAATTTGAATATAAATATTACTAACAAAAAAGAAAAATAAAATGAAAAAAAACTAATATATTGTCCGCAAAATTTTTTTGAATAAGTGTATCATTGACAAAAATACCCTCGAAAAAAAGAGAAAATACATGTATACACATATATACATATACATATGCATATATACACTAAAATGAAAAATACACAAAAAGAAAAAACATATATTTATACAATTAAATATTAAATTCCAATCAGCCTTATATACCCCAACATACCCTAACACGTCAACCATGTGCACTCAAAATTGCACAAACAACATAAGCACAGTTGTAAAGCTTGCCGCGATCAAAGCGAGCTTCTAAAAAAAAAGTTCAAACAAGCTCAAGTCAATTTCACGAAGCTTGCAAGCACACATAAAGCTTTCTGATCGCAGCAAGCTCCACAAGATCAAAATTGCCCAACAACGAAGTCTAAATACCCTATAAGAAAAATTACAAAAAATTCTTTTTTTTTTTTTTTGAAAACAATTAAATATTAGAAAATAGTATTTTAATCAAATTGAAAAAAAAATAACAAAGAAAAAAAAGAAGAATCAAAACTTTTTTTTCTATACAGAAGAAAAAAAACCAGAGGGCCGGGGATAACTTCGACCGCGTCAAAGTTTGTATACCCTTGCAAATTTTTTAGTAACTGTTTTATCTAAACTAACTGTTTTATCTAAAAAAGGTAATGTTTGCAAAAGAACGGCCTTCAATCTTAGCATAGGAAATAACGAACTTTTTGATGAAAGTCACTGTTATCCACCGATCGTTCCCATAGGAGATATATGATATAGTTACCCGATCTTTACCAAATTCGGCGCAGTCAGTAACAGGTATATTTAACTATCAAATGTTTAATTTGAAAGCAATCGCATTAAAAGTAACGAAGTTATTGACAAAAGTTTTCAAACGATCGGTCCAATGGAAGGTATGTGATGTAGTCCCCCGATCTTGATCAAATTTGGCACAGTTGTTTGTATAGGTGCAATAAATTCACCAAAATTAAATTTCATGGCAATAGCTCAGAAAATAGAGTTATTCAGAAGAGTCACTGTTCGTGACTTTGACGTTTGTATGGGAGAAATATGATAAAGCGGTCCGATCCGGCTAAATCCGATATATACAACGCCTGCAGTATATACAAGCCTACGTGCAAAATTTCAGGTCTGTAGCTCTTACCGTCTCGGAGGATCCAGACGGACGGTCATGGTCTCGGATCCAGACGGATGGACGGACGGACGTGGCTATTTGAACTCGTCTCGTCGTGCTGATCAAAATAATATATACTTTATATGGTCTGAGATGCTTCGTTCTATGCGTTGCACACTTCTGACCAAAATTAATATACCCTTTTTGCAAGGGTATAAAAATGAAATATTAAGAGAACAAAAATTATTTTAAGGGAATTAAATAAAGATAATACCAAAAGTAACAAAATTTCAATTAACCAGAACATAGAAATATTGAAAGAAAAATTTCCGAAAGCATACAAAGTGCGTAAATAAAACAATTTATATACAGTCTCAAACCATTAATAAGCACCTTGAAACTATCTTCGAGAGTTACTATAGAATAAATAGTAGCAGTACAGACATATGCAATGAATCAAGCAGTAAAATCATCACTAAGCTCATATACAGTTTGAATAAACAACTAATAAGTATAGCAACAAAACATAATATAAAATTTACAACACCGGTACATTCGAATCTAGAAGCAACTTTTGAACCTCTAGTAGCAACAGACACAGAAGAACCAGCTGTAAAAGATAACCCAGAAGACATTCAAGATAATACAAAACAAAAGACGGTGCAAACAAAGATTGAATTTCTTAATACAGCTTCTAAGCTGATTCAGGAGTATGATGGTGGAGTAGAAACAATTCAAAGTTTCATAGATTCACTGGAATTAATCAATGAAATAAAAGCAGAACATGAAGAAACAGCTATTAAAGTCATAAAAACAAAACTAAAAAGGGGACGTTAGACTACTTGTTACAAATGAAAACACTATAAATGGTATAATCCAAACATTAAAGAAAGAAATTAAGGGTGAAACAGTTCAGGTGCAGAGGCAAGATTAATGAATTTAAAACAAAATGGCACGAATGCAAGCTTATTTATGTCAGAAATAGAAAATCTCCCTAAATTATTGAAACGCGCATTCATAACAGACAACGTAAACCCTGAAACAGCAAAGAAATATGCAACTCAAACAGCAGTGAAATCAATCATAAAGAACTACGATAACGAAAAGGTCAGAACAATAATAGAAGCAGGCAATTTTACTGAAATGAATGCTGTTGTAGCTAAATTTTTAAATACATCTACAAATATGGAAGAGGATCACAGCGGGTTTTATACTAAAAGAAACAATTACACAAATAGGAACTCGTACAATAATAATAGAAATTATAATAATAATTACCAAAATAGAAACCCAAATGATAATACTAACTATTACAATACTAGGAATTACAATAACTATAGTAATAATTATAATCGAAGAAATTATAACAATAGAAATACAAAAACTAATTATACTCCTAAAACACAACAAAGTAATAATGTCAGATTTATAAACGTAGAAGAAAATTCGGAAAACTCCGAAAGTCCTCTGGTGTAAAAAATCGAACAAATAAAATATATAGTTTAAATTGCAACCTTAATAGCTACATAACTTTAAACTTTGACGATGTAGGGACAATAAAATTACTATCACTAATAAAACAAAAAATATTAAGAAAAGCCAACACAGTTGACATACAAAGACGGACAAAACTTAGTGGAATAGGCAAAGACGTCCTATTTAAACGTCCTAGTGAAACCAAACTAAAGACCAGCAACCTCTCAACGGTACACACCGTCCAAGTAATAGAAAATGATTTCCCCATCCCATGTGACGAAATTCTGGGGCTTGACTTTATAAAAAAATTCAATTGCACACTCAATTATTCCCCAACAAATTGATAATAGATCCATATAAATCAAGATATAAAATTATAATCAATATAGGGATCAGTCAAAACACACATGTATTCCATATACCACCTAGAACAGAAAAAAAATTGTACACATTGCAATATCCCCAAACAATAATAACATCTTTATCCCTAATCAAGAATTACACCCGGGGGTATTCGTCGCAAACACTTGTAGTGTGCAGGAATTCCAGTTATTTGAAAATGCAACTGATTTTGATTAGT
>JAECWI010000306.1:0-114513 GCA_018150345.1 Drosophila equinoxialis
AATAACACGCACAAATAAAAGGAGAAAAACTAAAAGCCACACAAATAAAATATGCCACAATTAAAACGCACACTGGCACAAATACCGCCAATCACTACACCTACGCATATGTATCTACTAATAGAATTACAAAAACAAAACTCTAAAACACAAAACTCTATACTAAACTCTAAAACACAAAACTCTAAACTAAATGCTACAACACACAAACAAATATGCAGCTAACAACAACATAGTCAAGCAAACAAGTGGCAACAAACAACTTACACCGCACACACATGACACACCATAACTAAAACGCCACACAAGCATAAAACTGCCAACTACTACACATACATGCATGCAACTATCACAAAACAAAATCACTAAAACAAAACACAATCTTTTTAATTAATCAAAACCAAATCCCTAAATCAAATTATTAATACACAAACTAATCACAAATCACTTCACTTAAAAAACACACATGCATGCAAACTCCAAACGCAAAAAGCACACCTGAAATATAAAACACGCTGCCGGCCAATACCGACAGCCATACATGCCCCCAGGGGAGGGAAGAGAGACAACTTGGCGGAAACTGCTGGCCCTCATCACCCTGCTGCAGCCTAAAAACAAAAAAGAGAAACATCAATTAATTAAATTATATACATATATTAACTAACCTAGAACTAAAACTATTTTTTAAAATTATACATAACTTACCAATGTTTACATTCCCAACATGCTTCTATACTAAATGTGACCAACCACCTAATAATCGATTACAAACACAACACATATCGATAACTCTAAAAATACTAACCTGAAAAAAAATACTAACTAAATTAAAACCTTATCGATAATCATGCACAACCCGCCAAATTCAAATTAAAAACTAACAAAATACTTACCAATATACATGTAACTAAAATTAACAAAACTCAAATAAACAAAACCCACTGTTAACTCTAAGTAATTTTAATAATATATGTTTACCTATAAGCTAGTTTTTTAAGAAATTAACAAAATATATTGTAAAGATCCTTGTTTGGATAGAAACAATAAAGTAACCAGCAGCTTTGATCAGTTGCTTGGTGAATGGCGCACCACCGAGTGGCCCAAACAGAAAAAAAATATAACCAACAAATTAATTATACAAATTGGAATCTTAAATGCTCTAATAAAAAAAATTCTACCACTCACAATAAACACCAAAGAATCCAACGACATCATAACACACACAAATAGCATATTACAAAATCTAGAACAACAAACAGAAAGCATTAAAATAAACCTAAACATACCTAATAAAACACACACTCAATCTATACCTGAAAGAGAAAAAAGAGGAGGACCGCCTCCACCCGCCCACTCTAAATAAAAACAAAACCTGATATAACAAAACCTGATATAACAAAACTAATATAACACACCTGAAACAATTAAAAAGAAATACTTAGCAAACTCTAATTAAATAAAACGCTTACACAAATCAATAATTAAAACTTTATTTTAAACAGCAAACTCTTCTGATAACAAATTTTTGTTTTTAAATGTACCTATAAAATGAAAAGAAAAACAACTCAATTACAAAACTACACAAACACAAGTACTAAAACACAGCTAAAATTATCTAAAATATACATGCAAAAACACTAGACCAACTAAAACAACTTAACTCTAAAACAAAAACCAGAGGGCCAGGGTTAACTTCGACCGCGTCGAAGTTTGTATACCCTTGCAACTATTTTGGTAATTCTTTCCTTACCCATAGATATCAAAGTGTAAAAACGTTTTATCCCAAAAGAACGGCCTTCAATCATAGCATAGGATATAACGAACTTTTTGACAAAAGTCACTGTTTTCGACCGATCGTTCCTATGGGAGGTCTATGATATAATCACCCGAACTTGACCAAATTTGGCACATTCGTTTAGAGCTACAATAAACTAACTTATATTAAATTTCACGACAATAGCTATAAAATTAATGAAGTTATTGAGAAAGTCACTGTTCGTGACTTTGCCGTTTGTATGTGAGCTATATGATATAGTCACCCGATCTTGATCAAATTTTGCACAATTATTAATAAGAACACTAAACTGACAAATACCAACTTTTATGACAATAGCTTCAAAATTAATGAAGTTATTGAGAAAGTCACTGTTCGCGACTTTGCCGTTTGTATGGGAGCTATATGATATAGTCACCCGATCTTGATCAAATTTTGCACAACTATTAATAAGAACACTAAACTGACAAATACCAACTTTTATGACAATAGCTTCAAAATTAATGAAGTTATTGAGAAAGTCACTGTTTCGTGACTTTGACGTTTGTATGGGAGCTATATGATATAGTGGTCCGATCCGGCTGAATCCGAGATATACAATGCAGTATATACAAGCCTACGTGCAAAATTTCAGCTCTGTAGCTCTTACGGTCTCGGAGGAGTTCGCGTTGATCCAGACGGACGGACGGACATGGCTATTTGAACTCGTCTCGTCGTGCTGATCAAGAATATATATACTTTATATAGTCTGAGATGCTTCGTTCTATGCGTTGCACACTTCTGACCAAAATTAATATACCCTTTTTGCAAGGGTATTATCAGAAAAACTAAAAAAGAACAGCAACTATACACTATAAAAACATCAATACTAAAACAATGCCTAATTAAACTAACTAATACAAGAAAAGTTACAAAACATTACACAAAATCTAATACTGAAATAACTCATTTTAAAAAACACACCAAAAATACATAAAACTAACTTAACTAAATAATACAATTCAATTCCAAATAAAAATGATAAAAATATAAATCGTAATGCAAACTAAATCTCAAATTTAAATCAATACATGAATCAACTAACTAATACATCTAACTAAAATCTAAAATTCACAACAAAACTACAAATACAACATCAAATTCGACACATACTCAAAGCAAAACACGTGATCACTCTACCTCTAAAACGCATAAACACAACAACTAATACATATTAAAAAGTAAAAACTAATTAATACAATGACTAGCCACCTAATGCAGCAAAAGAAATCCCCAAAACTCACACCAAATCTATCACCTAAAGCACAAATCTTAAAAACACTCATAACAAAATACATGACTTTACCCTGCAAAAGTAACACAATACAACACTAAATAAAAAGCATAAAAACACTAATACTACTACAAAATAAATGCTAAAACCAAAATGCTACACAAATTCACCACCTATTGCAACACAAAAACTCGCGAAATATACAATTAAACTAAAAATATAACAACAAATTTGAAACGCACTTATAACAAAAGAAAAATAAAACAATTTTTAAAAGATAAATAAAAAGGCATCTGTGGAGTCGTCCAGACTGCATCTAACATCTCCAATTCGGATTTACAAAACCTAAAAAGAAAAAAGAAACCAAAAACAAATTAATAAAAAAATAAAAATTACAATTAACTATAGAAAAAATAAAAAAGCGACAAAGCAATCACTACACCTACGCACATGCATCTACTAATACAATCACAAAACAAAAATTTTAAAACACAAAACTCTATAACTAAATGCTACAACACACAAACAAATATGCAGCTAACAACAACATAGTCAAGCAAACAAGTGGCAACAAACAACTTACACCGCACACACATGACACATTATAACTAAAACGCACACAAGCATAAAACTGCCAACTATTACACATACTTGCATGCAACTATCACAAAACAAAAACTCTAAAACAAAACACAATCTTTTTAATTAATCAAAACTACAAATCCCTAAATCAAATTATTAATACACAAACTAATCACAAATCACTTCATTTAAAAACACTTATGCATGCAAACTAAACAAACACAAACAAAAAAAAAAAAAAAAAACCAAACCAACTAAAAAACACCCCCCAAACACCCCCAAAAAAAAAAAAAAAAAAACCAATTTTTCTTTCCCCCCCACCCCCCCCCCCACCCCCCCCCAAAAAAACACAAATAAAAAAAAAAAAAAAAAACCAACCCCAAAAAAAAAAACCCAAAAAAAAAAACACTCAAACTAAAAACAAAAAACACCCTTTTCCAAAAAAACAAAAAAAAAAAAAAAAAAAAAAAATTTAAAAAAAATAGTTTATTTTTTTTTCTCTCTTTTTTTTTTTTTTTTTTAATTTCCTATCCGTGATCTTAAATCTCGTAGTCCTGCAATTTAGTAATCTGTTAGTGTAGCAGTCTCACTTCTGTTGTTACTCACGTTCCGTCGGCCGCCAGTCTGCATCGCAAGTGGAAAATTAAATCATATTTTTTTCCCGGCCTCCTGCTGCGTCGGTCCCTTGGTGGTCGGAGGGGCGCGGGGTGCCTTATTCTGTATCACCCAACTTTTTTCTCCGCATCTGTGTTAGTGGGGTGCTAGTCGCACCCCTCAACAAATTTTTTATCCACCCACGCTGTAAGTAAAAAGTAAACAAGTAATTGGTGTGATAACCAGCTGTTGGCGGACCTGCCAAGTCGGTCTCGAAAGCTCTCCAGGGCTATCACTTGGGAGTCGAGCTTTCACCTCAAAACTTTTAAGCCGGGGTTCTCGATCACCTCCCATCAGACTAGCAGCATAGCAGCGCAACAGCCAAAGTCTTGCTGACGTACGCGGTGGCCTACCTGGCAGAGGCGCTGCTTCCCATCGCACGGTGCCTGGTTCAAATCCGCTGAGTGGAGCGAAAAAATTTAAAAATAAATCTGGAGCATTTTTATTTTTTTTTTTTGTCTTTCTAACGCGGGTCTCCAAGAAACTGGTTCGACTCCGCTGTGAGAAATTGAAATTAAATTTCAAATTTTTCTATTTGAAATTTAATTTCATTTAACTTCTTCGATACCCTTCGGCAAGGTAGGGGTTCAAATCCGCCGCGGGTAACATTGGAGTCAATAAATTATTTTTTATTTACTTATTTAATAATTTAAATTCTACCATTGCACACCGAGTGGCTCATATCCCCGCTGATTGCCTGTTTTATCCAAAGGAAGCCGAGACGGAGCGGTATAACTCCCAACGCTCACCAGGGGGAAATACCTGGTCGTCAGGCCGTAGATAATGGAAGGCGAGGAGCTAATCGTGTTTGGGCGTAGCAGATTGCTGCTACATTCGCCTCCAACCTACGATGAGTTGCCATTGCAAGCGGCTGCTAGCAAGCAAGAGGACACTCCAAAGAGATCGCGGGACGCCATGAGCCCAGATGGAGAAGCCACTAACGCTAATGCCTGCGCCCCACCGAAAAGGTCAAAATTGCAGCGTGTCTGCAATGAACTTACGGAAATGGGCATACTATTGGAGGAAATCTCGGAGAGGATCAAGCCTGAGAAGGAAGGAGGCAAGAGGGCCATCACCAACGCCCTTCGTGAAAAGGTGGAGAGGCTGAAAGAGCTGCAGGCGGAAGTCAGCTCCCGGTGCAGGGGACATTCGATCGAGTCAGTTTCATCGGTTGCATGCCCCAATTGCTCGAAGGCGCCACCTGAGCGTGCCAGCCGTGGGCAGCAGACCGACGCAATGTCCTCCAGGACCACGCTATCCCGGACAACTCAGACTTCACCAGTGGCAAAGCGAGTAGACAAGGCACCGGGTTCATCTGGTCCATCTGAACCGGCTGGAAAGCAACTGCGGCAGCCGAGTGCTCACGCACCCAAGCAGCGTCCTAAAAAGCGGCAATCTGTGGAATCCCAGCAGCAGCAGCAGGCTCCACCTACTCCTCAAGGCGACAAACCGCACCACACAACAGCGGACATCGGGACAACCGAGGGCAATCAAGGCTGGAAAACAGTCGGCCCATCAAAGCCTCGACGTGGAGCATCCTCGCAGCAGGTCAAACCAAGAATCAGGCATAGACCGGATGCAATTCTGATCGAGGCCAGCGGCGGGCTCAGTTATAGCCAAGTCTTAACTATGGTGACCAGGCGTACGGATGGTAAACTACTCCACGTCCGTGAGCATGTCTCCAGAGTACGTCGCACAGCCAAAGACGCGCTGCTACTGGAGCTTCGCAAGGACTCGGCTACGAGTATACACTCGCTCCAGGATGATATCACCCAAGTACTGGGCGCAACAGCCGATGTGAAGGCCCTCGCACAGCTTAGAACGGTAGCAATCTTCAACCTAGATGCAGCGGTGACACCTGAGGAGATTCTAGCGAAGCTATCCTCGCAAGCGAAGGTAGAAATGAATGCGCTAACAGTCAAAAGCCTTCGGGCAGGTCTTAGGAACTACCAGACGGCAATTTTGAGCGCTCCTGAGGCCGTGGCTCGGAAGCTTATCGAACTCGGTCGCGTGGAGATAGGCTGGACTAAGTGCCGAATCAGAGAGCTCGAGCAGCGGCCATTGCGCTGTTTCAAGTGCCTAGCTACTGGCCACATCGCCGCGAAGTGCTCAAGCGAGGAGGACAGATCAGACTGTTGCTTCAAGTGTGGTGTAGCAGGCCACAAGGCAGCCGTCTGTCCCTCAGTGGAACCGCACTGCTTTCTCTGCGCAGCACAGGACTTAAACCCAAGAAACCACCTTGCGGGCAGCCGTCTTTGCCCAGCTACAGGCGTGTCGAGGACCCAAAAGTAGCTTAAATGACCCAGCCAGCCATGAATATCCTGCAGTTAAACCTGAACCACTGCATCGCAGCCCAAGACCTGCTGCAGCAGACTGTTCGGGAGTTGAGAGCGGACATAGCCCTGCTGAGCGAACCATACAAAATCGGCACAGGCCCCTGTTGGGCCAAGGACTCGAGCGGCAAAGCAGCACTGTGGTGTTGTGGTAAAAGCGACTGCGTACTGCAGGATATTCTAAACGAGAATGGTTTTGTGAGAGCTAGGTTTGGCAGTTACTGGCTCTACAGCTGCTATCTCGCGCCTAGCTTAACCCTGGAGCAGTTTGGCAGAACGGTGGACCGCATCGCTGATGACGTTAGAGGACGACAACGAGTAATTATAGGTGGCGACTTTAATGCTTGGTCAGTCGAATGGGGAAGTTCTCGCTCGGACGCTCGTGGTAGATTGCTGTTGGAAGCTTTCGCCAACTTAAGCATCTCTTTGCTAAACGTTGGTTCCCAGAACACCTTTAGAAGGGCCGGCACAGGATCTATTGTAGATCTCTCATTTGCCAGCGATAGCATCGCCGCCTCAGCCACTTGGAGAGTGGGATCAACGTACTCGGCGAGTGACCACGAAGTCATCACCTTTACCATCGGCGACAGCAGGCACCCGCTTCCAAGGACGCAACAATTCCGGAGGGTTTTTAAGCCGGAAACCCTCAACCCGCAACTCTACGGCCACTACCTAGATGGTCTGACCGTCAGTGAAAACATGTGCGCGGAAGATTCCGCAAATTGCGTAATGGCACGGCTAGCCGAGGCCTGCGAGGCTAGTATGTCTCAGAGTGGCACATACACACGCCACCACAAACCAGTCTTTTGGTGGAACGACGCTATCGCCGAAGCTAGGAGATCCTGCTTTCGCGCAAGGCGACGTTATCAGCGCGCACGACGTTCGACAAACTTCGAGGCTCTGGGTCTTGAATATAAGAGATGCCGGAATATCCTCAAGACGGCGATCCGTTCCAGCAAACGAGAATGCTTTCTGGCTTTATGCGACACTGCTGAGCACGACCCCTGGGGCAATGCCTACCAGCTAGTGACCAAGCGTCTAAACTCCAGCAGGTACCCACCACCGACGGATGCACAAACGGTACGCTTAATTGTCGACGGACTTTTCCCCGAGGTTGACGAAGCAATGCGTGTGCCCCCTCTGACTCCTGCCCTACACGCGGCGGAGTGTACGTTAGCCGAGGTCCTTGAGACGGTGAGGCGACTGAAGCCCAAAAAGGCACCAGGTCCGGATTCGATCCCCAACAAGGCATTCAAACTCGCAGTGTTGCTTTACCCACAAGTGTTCGCAGAACTTTACTCAAAATGCTTGAGCGAAGGTGTCTTTCCCGATAGGTGGAAACTACAAAACCTGGTGTTGCTGTCAAAGCCGGGGAAGCCGCTTGGAGAGGCGTCCTCCTATAGACCCATCTGCCTCATCGATTCAGCTGGAAAAGTCCTCGAGGCAATAATCTGCTCGCGGTTGGAATCGGAAATCATGGCGAGGGGCGGTCTATCCGAGCACCAGTTTGGTTTTAGGAAGGCGAGATCTACGATCGACGCAATCAACCGGGTGGTAGGTTTGGCTGCAAGGGCAATCGAAGGAACGAGATGGAAAGGCGGTGCCAAAGAATATTGTCTCGTGGTAACACTTGACATTAAAAACGCCTTCAATACAGCGAGATGGAATAGGATCTTGGACGCGCTCGGGGCCTTTGGCGTTCCGAGCTATCTTATCAAGTGCATAGCCAGCTATTTCTGCAACAGGAGGATACGATTCTGGACGGACGCAGGACTAGAGGAAAGGGTCGTATCTGCTGGCGTCCCACAAGGGTCTGTCTTGGGCCCCCTGCTATGGAACGTCATGTACGACGGTATCCTACGCTTGGATTTCGAGCCTGGAACCCATATAGTTGGCTTCGCGGACGACGTTGCATTGGTAGTGATAGCCAAGGAACTCACGGTAGCCGAAGAAGTAACCAACCGGGCGATCATCAAGGTTGGCCAATGGCTCTCTGCAGCCGGTCTGCAGTTGGCCGCCCAAAAGACGGAGGCGGTACTGATAAGTAGCCGCAAGCGAGTTGAGACCGCCACCATTAGGGTCGGCGACATCACCGTTGTCTCTAAGCGAGCTCTAAAATACCTAGGAGTCATGATCGACACAAGGCTGACTTTTAGAGAACACCTGGAGTACAGCAGCGAGAAGGCAGCATCAGTAGCGAAATCGCTCTCCAGAATGCTACTCAACACGCGTGGACCGAAACATGGACGGCGTCTCCTGCTATCCAGCGTCATACGATCGACTGCACTTTACGCGGTGCCTTCCTGGATAAAGGGGATGGAAACGAGATCCTACAGGCGAAGCCTTGAGTCGACGCATCGCTTAAGCGCAATCAGAGTATGCAGCGCTTTTCGCACCATCTCTGACGACGCCGCACTGGTGATCGCTGGGTTGCTGCCCATCGACGAATACGCAGCCATCGCGTCGGCCTCCTTCACAGCGTCAAGACAAACAAACAGCACTACCACAGATCAGCAGAGAGGCCTCGAGCATCGGAGGGCATGGCAGTCGAGTCTGCGTAGATGGCAGGAAAGGTGGGACTCCTCTTCCAAGGGGAGGTGGACACACACACTTATTCCTGACATCACTTCATGGGTTTCCAGAAAACACGGGGCAGTGAACTTCTACCTCACTCAGCTCCTGAGCGGCCACGGATGCTTCAGAAGCTACCTGAAGAGATTCAACCATGATGAGTCGGATGAATGCACATGGTGCGGAGCTGGCATTGTAGAAGACGCAAGCCATGTGCTCCAGCACTGCCCACGCTTCGACGTAGAAAGGTGCCGTCTGCAGAACGTAATGGGCGAGCTGGTGACGGCGAGAAATCTCATCAGGAGGATGACCGCAGACCCAGACGTATGGGAGGCGGTCAGTGCCTTCGCCGTGCACGTAATGAAGGTACTCAGGAAACTGGAGAGGGAAAGGTCTGCCCAATAAACAATTAAAGCCCACGGTCTGCGATGCAATACCGACAAGTCGTCCCGCAGTAGCCGTCATCTTTTATGTTTTTGTTCTCACCTTATGTTCCCTGTTTATTTGTAACTTTTTGTATTATATATTCGTAAGTTCTAAAGAAATAAAAAAAAAAAAAAAAAAAAAACACACAATCGCCAGACTAAACATTCCTAGGGTAATGGTGTCAAATTCGGTACATCAAACAGCAAGCCGCCCAATCCCACAAACTATTTCGGCAATAAGCATTATGTTCGGTGCACCAGCCGTCACGTCGCCCAAATCAATTTCATAATTAACCAGATCCCACGCTCGCGTTGGACCCTTGGACTCAACAAGCGTCGCTGTCACCATCGACGCCCGAAAACAGAGGCTTCATTCAAACATAATCGATCTATTCAAATCAGTCTTTAATCCTAGTACAAACTTGTCACTTCGTTAGAGCTCCGCGATCTTGGTTCAGTCTAGTAGTCACAAAGTCTTCCAGTAAAAAAGATAGATTTGTAAATGTGTACTCAGTAAAGAATAAATCAAATAAAAACTTTATTTTTTTGTGCGACTAACTAAGATTGTGTTTAATTTACATACATATGTGTTAATATTTTTTTGAAATTGCGAAAAAATATATATTGGAAATAGGCAAATAAAATATAGCGCCTTATATACTCGGCCTATATATGCCAAAGTGCGAGAAAAAACTTGAAGTGGGCGAAACAATATGGCGCCTTATGTACTGGACACATATACATATATGTATGAAAATTTGGGGACCAAATGTTTCTCTCCTTTGAGGAGGAAAAATTTGCGCGAAAGTAATTTTTATTTGGATTAGGAGAATCAAGGGCAACAATTATATGTATGTGAGTATGGGTACGGATGCTGGAGGCATGTACATGTACTCATATACCTATAATTTGGAAAAAAATTACTTAGCTTGAAATATGGATGAAATTCCACCGATGCTAATGGTTCGAGAGGATCTTAGTATCCGGCTCGAAGGACCAAATGTTTATGTAGGGGGTCGAACTTCCTTCTGGTTTGGGACAGCTAGATGAATTTTTGCCTTTTTCCTTTTTCTTCCTCCCAGTAAAATATTGAGACGTAGAGAAATTTCACTTCACTTGGATGTATTACTTATATTCACGTATATAATGCAACTAAACCTAGCTTACTTAAGAGCAGGGCACCAAGCCCCGCTTGGAGCGAAGTGTGGGGAGTTCTTTTGTGGGAGAGCGATGGGCATCATCGGGAGAGCGGCGCGAGGTGAAAGCTTCCGCCTCCTTTAACCCTTGTGTTGCCCGGTTGGGCATAAACACTCAGCTTGTGCATTTGTGTGAGATTTCAGAGAATTTTGTTAAGTAAAAAAGTTGTCAATTAGAATATAAACAAAGCATTTACACTGTGCGGCAACATTCTTTTAAATATTGGAGTGATATTTCCTCCACTCAATCCAAAAATGGATGAGAGATTTTCAAGATCTGCCTATGCAAAGGTTTTTTGGCTCTAAAAGAATATTTGGAACTGTCCTGACTATTTGGACTCTACAGTTTGACTTCAAAATCCCTTGAGTTTTCAAACAAATTGAACGAATTTTGGAAATTTTGTCACTCTTTGTTATTAATTGTTATCAATAAACTTACAAAGACTCAAATTTAACTCTTTTGTTTAGTAATGGAAATGAGTTTTGAGTGGAAAGCAAAGGAAATGCTAATCTAAGTTTCTCTAGGACTCTGAAGATCTTTGAATTGTTCAAACAACGCCCACTTCATAATTTTCTTTAATGAACCCAACCAGTTATGAGTAGTTGTCCTGCATGAGTCCTGGGTGTCCTGTATATCCTGGGAGTGTGACTCGTATGTGTGCTCGCTCTATTAAAGACTTGCCATTGTGTCTGTCTTTGATGATAAGATGTAAGATGGTCTGTAGATAGTTTCCGTAATTGTGGCACATTGTACATTATCTAGTTGTAAGTAAGACAAATGAAATTTTACTACATAACCGTAATAACTCAGTTCAGTTGGAGTTCAGTTCGTTTCAATGGCAATTTAATTGCCATTTGTTGTAGTTAAATTATACATTATTTAGTTTTATTACCAGCTACCAATAATTTAACTTTGCCATGTCATATGTTGAGGTATTTTTAATGACAATTGTGGCAGACACATATACATACACGCATACATATACAGTGGTTTACATGTCTGTGGTTGGTGGCGATCCAATTTTTGTTTTTCGCATGTCCCCGACAATGGACATAGTATATCATTGTGCAACATGATGATTGTCTAACACATATGTATGTATATATATTTTCATTAACAACAACAACAACAACAACAAACGGTAGGAAAAAACGTCAAAATGTAACCAAAGAGTTGCCAATTAAGACTTTGGTAAATGTTTTCGGTCAAGCAAGATATGTGCATATGAAAAGTCTCAAGTAAATGTTAAGGTTGACTGCCGGTCTATAACTCGATGAATTTAAGCACACATAAAAATTGGAGCATAAAACTGTCGCTATAAGTAAAAAGAGCTAAATACGAGAGAAGAAGAAGAAGCTGAAGAAACGAGCAGAAGTAAAAAAATGAAGCGAATGCAAATGCCAAAATGTGAACTGCATTTGCAGAGTCATCATCGTCTTCATCATCATCATCATCATCATTGCCATCGTCATTGATTTAAGTGGAGTCAACTAAAAACTGTTGCACTTCTGGTTGTTAGAAAACAACAAAGACAACAATAAAGGCTGAAGATGAAAATTTAAAGTAGACAAAAAATACAATAATAATAAATAGCAGTAAAAGAAAAGAAGATGTTGCCACTGTTGCAGTTGTTGCTGTTGCTGCTGATCGCATCATCTGCAGAGATGTTGTTGCTGCTGCTGTTGTTGTTGTTGTTGTTTCTGATGCCGTTGTCTTGCATTTGGCTTTGGCATGCAATGCAACAAATTTCACAAGCAACACGCAGACAACTAAATGACAATGTGAACAAAATAACAACAACAACGATTGCTGCTGCTGTTGCCATTGCTCCTGTTGTGGTTGTTGTTATTGTTGTTGCGCAAATTCTTCTTTTTTTCCATTTAATTACAAACTTATTTATTTGGTTAGTTTAAGCTCAACTGTTCTAATCAATTTGTTAAGGATGAGGAAATGGCTTGCAAAATCGGGTCCAACAGTCTTCCACGGATTTCCTCAGCGCCAAATTTCACAGCTACCGTGTTAACTTTGACACCACCAACGCAGACATTTTCCAAAAGCCTAACGGTTGCCACCGTCGCCGCGCAACTTGACGTTGCAAGTTGGAATCGGAATCGAAATCGGAGTTGGGAGTAAGGTAAGCGAGTTCAATTAAAATGCACGGCAATTGGCCAAATTGGCCACCGACTTGAGCTGCTGCTGCAGCATCAGAGCAGAGTCAAAAAGCTGCCGGGGCATGGCTGAGGTTAAGTGTAGCTGCCCACGCATGGGCTGAATAAAATTAATCCCCTCTCCGTACTCACCTTCCCCATCACACAGACAAACAAACTTGTGAAGATCATCTTAGTGGGCACAGTGGTTAGAACTAACCAAGCAATTGCCTTTATTTTTGCATCCAACGATAAATACTTGCATAAGCTTTTCATTCGTTTCTAACGTTTTTATGTAATCCTTATGAATAAATTTTCGGGTCCAACGTATCCTTATGCTTTTCCAGGTTATTCCCACTAAGTATTTGTCTTAGTTTAGTCCACAAAGTTTGGTTTCTTTTCATCGACAAGGAGAATATAAAAGATTTTAAAAACGTATATCCCATATATTAGTTCTATATCCTATATATTGAGCCTACATGTTCCTGAAAATCAGGGATAATTTTGAGATATTTATCTATTATTTAGTACGTATTTTTCTTTTCAAGGGTTTCGAATGATGCTGAAGAATTTACAATTATTTTTTTCTAGCCACTGTGAAACGTGTGCGAAAGCCAATTTGAAATGTCAAACAAAAGACTTAAGCAGCGAACTTGTCTTTTTCTCTTAAAGAGAATAGCATCGGGGTTGAGATTGCGGCAGGGGATGGGTGATGGGGGGTGGCATGCACATAGGTATATATTAAATATGCCATGCAAATGCAAATGAAAATCTAAAATGCTTGTTAAAAGTAATGCGCCCAATTTTGTGATCGCATGGCCAAAAAAAAAAAAAAAAAAAAACAACAACAACAAGAGTTGGCGAAAACAAAAACAAAAGTGCCCTTTAGCCTCGGCCACCCCAAAAGAGCCCTCCCCGCGCCAAAATAGTCTTTAATCCGAAAACAAAACCAAAAAAAAAAAAAAAAATAAGTGGCCCCCCCGCCTAAGTTTTTTAACCATACACCAGTAAAACAAATATTTCAAATTTATTAAACCAATGCATTTTCACATGCTTTTTTATTACAAGCATATCTTATAATCTCCCTCACTCAGGCCTAGCGCCCCCACCAGCCAACGGCCAACTACAGCCTTATGGAAAAACGTTAATAGGCATAACTTGGTTGTTTTTGTCCAATTTTGATCAATTTTGGGGTTTTGCTGGGTATTATTATCAATAAAAATAAAAAAAAAAATAGTCTTTAACCGAAAATCAAATTTGTTTAAATTTCGTGGGCGGAGGGGGCGTGGCAAATTTTTTTTAAAAAAATTTTAAACAGCTAATAAAGGAATAATAATACAAAATATGATCTTGAGCTATTAAATTTTTTAAAAAAAATAAATTTAAATAAATTTTGAGGGGGGGGGGGCAAAATATTTAAAAAACTTGACCACCGTAGGGAAAAAACCGTGCTACAAAATTGGGGAACCCTTATATCTCTCAGATACTGTTTACAGACAGACAGACGGACGGACGGACGGACGGACAAAAATATAAAAACCACCCCGGGTTTAAAAAAAAAAAAAAAAAATAAATTTATGGGGAAGAAAAAACCTTCCTTAAAATAAAATTTGTTTTATTTAAAATTTAATCCAATGGTTTTAGGGAAAAAACCATGGCCGGCAGCCGTCCAAAAAGTCAGAGTCAAGAGTTGGGGCGGGCAATTTAGTGTCATGTTAGCATTTTGGGGGTTGCTTCCAGGCGGCATGAAAATGCTTGGGCCTTACCATTAAGGCGAGTGCTTAACTAGCGGTTAGCCACCGACAACCAGATCCAGAGCCGTCAACGTTAAATTAACCAAAAGTAGCCCCCCACAATCGACCGAAAGAAGAGAGCCCCATAGAGGAGAGGAGCAGACGTTTCTGTTGTTGTTGTTGCTTGCTGCCAACCTTTCTCTTTGGTGCTGCTGGCTTGGGCACGACGCAAAGGTCGGTTCGGATGTATCGGTCTCTCGGCTGGCGGTCTCGTCTTGTCTCGGTTTCGGTTTTCGATTTCGGTTTTATAAATACAAGTAGTCGGCTGCACAATGCTAAAGATTCGTTAGTCGAACGTTCAACGGGCGCGATCTATTCAAAATTTTCAACCAACATCAAAACAACAACAAACACTCTGTGAAAATCAAACTCCTTAGCCAGGCAAACGGTAGTAAATCTCACCAACTCATTCACCCAATCCAATCCAACCTCATCCTATTTTCCAGACATAAAAAACAAAGTATAACAAATTTCGCGCGCTTTCAAGGATTAACCGCAACGAGTTTTCGCGGAATTCATATTCAAATTTCTCGAGATTAAAGTTTCGTCATTCCATTTCAAGTGTGTCGAATCTTCAATTCTTTTCAATTATATAATCTTCATTTTGTAATAATCCGGGTTTTTGTGTTGTGCTTCTCATTTTTTTTTTCTGTTTTCTTCTGCTTTTTCTGTTGTTTTTTTTTTGTTTTGTTTGCAGCCGGCAATGTTTAATGCAGATGCAGTCATCGTAAAGCGATTTGTTTAACAAGGAAAACCAAAATAGAAATAAGCGAAAACAAAAAGAAAAACCCGAAAACCAAAACCAAACCAAACCAAGCCAAGTGACTGTGAAAGTAACAAACACGGAACGATATAGATATTCAATTACAATTACTCCTAGTCCCGCATTACGTTTGCTTGTTGTTGTTGTTGTTGCTGCTGCTGGAAGCTGCAGTTTCCCAGGTGTTGGTGTTGTTGTTCCTGCCAGTGAACAGTTGCAAGTTGCAGTTGCAAGTTCCAAACACACACACACACACAACAATGAGGATTCAAATTTCGACCTTAACGCTTCTCCTTGGTAAGCATTATGTCATCATCATGACTTTAAGTACTTAAAGGATTTAGTTACTTGGAGAAACTACTTAAGTTTTGTTACTAATCAAATGTTAATTTAGAATTAAGTTCCTAAGGACTTACATTACTTAAAAAAATGAAATTATTTCACATTCTTTCAACCATCAAATTTTAAGTCCAAAAAGTAAATCTAAAGAAAATGATGTTGAAATTATAAAGAAAACATGGCCATCATTTTGGAACTCACAAAATACTTGGTTACTAATTAGATGCAGTCCTCGGTAGATGAGTTATCTAAGTGGCCCAGTTATTTAGTCAACTGAACAACGAGGATCCGGGTTCGGGATGTAGTTTTCGTCTAAGCTGAAGGCCTTAGTTGCCAGTGCTTGTAAAATATAGTTAGGTTGATAGTTTACAACTATATCCTATACATTAATAATAATAATAATACTAATTAATTAGATTGTTTTTCCAAAAATCAATTATAAAGAGTCTTTCGTTATGACAAAGTTTGCTTTTCGTTGGTCCACAATCCTTTTCATGATCCTTGTTGGAATTACTTTTTGGCATTGCTTTATCGGTGAGAAAAGTAGATAACCAAAAAAGTAATTCCAAAAAGTAATTCCAACAAGTGACAAAGTGAATACTTCAAATTTGTAACAAAATTTGTTAAGATTTGATCAGCTTTATCAGTTTTTCCATAATACATTATCTTTTTCGATGTTAATATGTTTACAATTATTTAAAAAGTTAAATCGAATTGAAATGACTAAACAATTTTCATTTAATTAACAAAGCAATTAAAAATTTGAATAAAAAGCTTATCAAAATGTATTAAAAAACAAATAAGAAGTAAAAGAAACTTATTTGTTATTAAAAAATAGATAAATGGTAAAGGAAACTTATCTATTTTTGAGTTAATTTGAATTGTAAGTAGTAAAAGAAACTTGGCTATCTTTGAAATTTAGAAATTTTCATAATTACTGAATAGAAGATGTTGAAAAATGTTTTCTTGTTATGTTATTTTAATATATTTGTCTTGAAGGAAAGAAAAACTTTGGAATTCGCACTTTAAAATTGAAATCTGAAGCAGAAATAAAAGTCGTACCCTTGATATTTTTGGTTTTTAAACAAGTCTGAGTAGAGATTAAAGTAAATAAAAGTAAAACAAAGACTAAGCCAAGCAACATTAATTTCTGACCATTAAAAAGAAATAAAAACACACAAAATATGAAACTTAATGATCAGTTTAAATGTGATTTTTTATTTCAAGATTTCATTATTCTCAATTGTATTCTGTTAACAGGCTTCTTGGGCGTCCAATCCTTGGATGCCGCTGCAGTGGCCAATGGTGAGGGTAAATCGAAGAGCAGCAGCAGCTCCACTGATGACAATGCTGATAGCAAAACTGCAGCCTCGACTGCAGCATTGGAAACGGAAACGCCCAAGGATAAACGACAAGTGGGCGGCAAAGAGACGCTTATTTATCCCAATCATCGTAGCATCGATGCATCCTCAAATCAAGCCGCCAATTTGGCGGCCAATGTCGATGATCCTGAGGATGGGCAGGAGACGATTTATGGCGGCAAGCCGAATCAATTCATCATACGCCCCATAGCACCGCGTCAGCATCAGCAACATGAATCGCATCAGGAGCCCCAATTGAGGAATTTCGGAGCAACCAATACGCGTCCACATGCTGCCCAATTGCTGGAGCAGAGCCAAGAGGTGAGATATATGTGTGTGTGTTGGTGTCTCGATTGAGACATTGAGTGAATGATGTTTATTTTGATTGAACATTGTTGTCCCTTTGTTTGTTTTTGCAAATTTTGCGGGCGTTTCGTCAAAAATCAAATTTGAATGGCCCGCCGGCCATCAGACGAAGAGCTCGTGACTGCCAATTGCCTGCATTTACACGATTCTTTGCCTCCGACAACAACAAAAAAGACATAATCCAAAAATAGAAACAAAAGGAATAACAAAAAAAACAACTCTGCCCCAATCCCAGACAAATTGTCAAATTTTCCCTTTCGCTGATCTAAGCTGAACGTTGACCAATATTTGCCGCTTTTTTACTGTTTGTTTATGTTTTTTTTTTTGGAACAAATCGCAAACGACAAAGCAACAAAAGCAATTACAATTAACCAAAGATAATGTTTTACCTTACAAAATAATAGTGAAAAATGTATAAAAATATACATTTATATATGTATATAAAGAGATTGCTATACCAAATGAAAAAGTAAGTCACGACACAGACACGGCATCAAATGCATAATTGCAAAATTATTGTTGTTATTACGCGGCAGCAACACCCGCTCTTGGGGGCAAACCAACCACATCAACAACTAAACAAACCGCCGCCATCCATTCATCCATCCATCCATCTACAATTTGCACCATCCGCCATTGGAAACTTTGTCTACCATCTTAAAAACGAGAAAAAAGAAGACAAGAAACAATGGCGGGTTTCTTTGAGTTGTCGTGGGAAGAAAGTTGACATAATGTTATAATCACCCTACTTTTAGACGACCTGTCTACCTGAACTCCATAGATATACATATATGTATAATTTGTCTGTCTGTTTGTCTAATAATAATTTCAAATGCTTTTAGTCAGTTACTTGTCAGAAGCATAAGGAATCCAGTTGGATGATTCTAATTACTGACAGATACCGGGGGGTGAGTCTGCGGGGTCTGGACACCTTTCGAAATGTCAATGTTTCGAATTATTTTCTTTCATCTGCTTTAACCCCAAAAACTAAGTCTTCGAAAAGGTTCGATAAGTCCTCAAAGGACTTCATCACTTCACTGCGCCGAATATCTGATTATGACTTGGGATTGATTATATTTTCTTTATAATAGTATAAGTTTTATTTAGAAAAAAATAAAAAAAATAATTTTAAGATTTATACTTTGAGAGAGATATATAAAAGTGTATTGAAATATTTTACAAAGCCTTAGCCTAAGAGGCAATCTATCCAGATATATCCAAATTTCAACAAAATCGGTGACTTTCATAACTGATCCCTTGTTGGATTGGATTATTGAATTTTATATTAAAACAATGAATTTCTATAAACTTTTTCCTTTCAACATGAATCAAACATGAGTAAAACTTTATGAATGTATAACTATTTCCATTTTGAAATGATAATTTGTTGAAAAATGGTCCGAAAGTCAGGCTCTTGGCCATTTCTTACCCTCTTAATATCTATTAATCTGTTCGGTTATATGTTTTAGTTTAGGAACCGAACTAAGTATGGTAAATCCAACAAAGATTCAAATGAAAAAAGTTTCAATTTAGAGCATTGATCACTGTTTGCTTAAATTATGAGTGAATTTGTTGACTAGTGTAAGGTTTTTTGAATTATGTTGGCCGTCGATTGCAATGATCCAAAGGCCCAGGTGAATCTGAAGTCAGGTTACGCACAAGTTGCTCAGCAACAAAGTTGCCTGTTAAATAAACTTTAGTTTAGATGCCACGCCATTCTCACAGCAATGGCAACGGCGGAGCACCCACAACACCACCACAGCCACCTGCCATGCCATGCCAAGCCATGCCAAAGCCAAGCCAAAACCATGCCGTATACCATGTGGTTGAGCTCTATTTTAAACAGCCGCTGACATTGGCCATTGAGTTGGTGTGCTACCCACAATAGAAAATTGTAATTGTAATCGCTCTAAACTCCACCCATTCACTTCTTGCTGTGATGATTTCAGGTGCAGCACTATGTCTATCTGCAAGACATCATGCGGCATCATCAGCCCAAGGCCCTTGTGGTTGCAGGTCAAGCCAAAGGTGCGACCAATGGCCCCAAAAAGACCGTCGCCCCGGTGGCAGAGGAGGAGCAAGAACAGGAGGCAGAGCAGCGTTATGCCGTGTCGATACAGCCACAACCACGTCCGCGTCCATATCCGGGAGTTGGCCCATATCAATTGCCATTGCCGCTGCCGGCTCCGCAGCATCATCAGAGCCAGGGACACCAACAACAACAGCAACAGGGATTGAATCAACAACAACAGCAACCCTATCAGGTGATACCCGAAGAACAGTTCTTAAAGTTGCTGGAAGAAGAGCTGCAGGTTCGTGCCTATCATGAGCAATTGAGACAGCAGCAACAGCAACAACAACATCATCATTATCAACAGGCACATCCTCAAGCGCAGGCACTTGTCCAGCAGCAGCAGCAGCAACCATCTCCCAAATCTCTGCCCATACATAGTACGGCGGCCCACACAAAGTTATTCAACAGGCCGAACCAATATTGGGTTTTTGGTCAATCATCAGCATCAGCATGGCATCCGTTCTGGTCCCCCGCCACCGCCACAGCATCCAGCACCGCCAACATCCCATCCAGCATTGCGTCAACCGAAGGCATATTTGGCCAGTACACCCAACTCCCTGCTGGATGCTAATAATCAGCCATTTATACCATCCCTCTTTAAATTCAGTAACTATCAAGAGCCCACTCCTATTTATCCCAGTCCCAGTCAGGCGCCAACTAGCCAATTGGAGCAAAAGAGGCTTGGACCTGTTGGACCGCAGCCGTCACAATACTATTACCAAGAGGCGGTGCCCACGCCCACGCCAGCCCCCAAGCCAAGTCCCAAGCAATATCATCGCTCCACGCAGTACAAATTGGCCACACCACAGAAGGCTTTGTTCTATGCGGACTATGCTGATCGCAGTCAAGGATCGCCAACGAATTTCTATCCCAGTCCGCCTGAGCCCATCAAGCATAGCCAACGGACTGTCACCGTAACGCCCACTTCACTACCGTCACCCATTTCCGATTATCCATCGCCATCGCCCTCACAGTCCAGCATCTATGTGTCGCAGGGCACGGGCATAGCTGGACCCTCACGTCCTGTCACACCCACAGCAACATCGGTGCACAAGCTACGCACCCTGGACGAAGTGAAACAATTGAATCTACCGCCGCCCAATGGCAAACCCCTCACTCAGGCCGAATTCCAGGCTCTTGTCGATGCTGGCTATCCGGTTAAGGCTGTTCCAGTGCCCGTTCCCATTCCGTATGAGCAATATGTCAAGGACCATCCCGAATATCGCAATCATCCGCCAGTAGACTATGCCCATTTGATGCGTCTGGCCACACGGCAATTGTCCGCCCATCAGCATCAACATGCACGCTCATTGGCCGCCCCCTCAGAGCCGTCGGTGAAGATTGTCTCCACACCATCGGCAGCTGAACTTCAACAGCAACAGACGGCCACTGTGATTGGCGGCGGCAGTGTCACCTATTTGCAGCCCATTGAGGGACATCCCCATGCCCTCCAGAAGCGGCGGCCACGCGACGAACAGGACACTGCGGTCGCTGGCAGCGAGCCCAAGGCAGCGGCTCCACCAGCAGCAGAGAAAACGGCGAAAGCTTAGTTATCCAAGTACCGATGCATCTGGTTTTTAGTTAAAATGTCCTTGTCTAGTTTGTAAGTATTGTAAAAATGTTTCAGCACGGTGCGCAAGTTAAATTATAAAACAAAAAATAAATTCTACGAAGAACAAAAAACAAATACTTAGAATTAATGAAGTAAGTAAGTCGTCTCGCCGACTTGGGTATACCATACACCAGTAAAACAAATATTTCAAATTTGTAATAACTAATGCATTTGCCTATTTTAAGAAATTCTGTTCACATGCTTTTTACAAGCATATTTCAGTATCTCGCGCACTTATGCATATAAGCACCCTAGCGCCCCCACCCGCCAACGGCCATCTCCGGCCTTATGCAAAAACGTTTATATGCATAACTCAGCTATTTTTGTCCGATTTTCATCAAATTTGGTATTTTGCTGGGTATTAGTATCAAATTTAAGTGTGCCAAATTTGATTGCACAAGGTAAAAAATTACGCGAGATATTCGAGTTTTTCAAATTTCGGGGGCGGAAAGGGGCGTGGCAAAATCTTTATACATGCAACATGAGCGCATTTACTAAGCAAATATACATACCAAATATGGTGTATCTAGCTACAATAGTTTTTGAGATAAACGTCTTTTTTGAATTGCGGGGGGCGGAAAGGGGCGTGGCAAAAATTTGAAACAAACTTGATCACTCTACATACTACACGAGCCTACATTCCAAATTTGGTGGCTCTAGCTTTTATAGTCTCCGAGATCTAGGTGTTCATACGGACAGACGGACGGACGGACGGACGGACAGACGGACAGACGGACAGACGGACAGACGGACGGACAGACGGACATGGCTAGATCGACTCGGCTGTTGATGCTGATCAAGAATATATATACTTTATGGGGTCGGAGAAGCTTCCTTCTGCCTGTTACATACATTTGGCGACTTTAATATACCATTTCACCCTATGGGTGTATGGTATAAAAAGAGGAAATCTTGTGGCTTCCATTTGTTTGTCTTTGTCAGAGATTATCCAGACGATTACACAGATACGTAAGTACATATGTTTGTAAGTATTTAAAAGTTTTTAGTTTTATTTGTATTTATTCTCTATTACACCATCTATTCGACCATCTTTAATGGTTTTGTTTGTTTGGCCATCACTTAGTTCAGGCCAAGTGGTGGAGTGCTATTGCTGTTGCTGCTATCCGCCGAGCTAAGCGTATCGGGGGTGCCGGTCTCTCGCGCCTGTAGGCGTGAGATTTGCGGATCTCATTTGTTGTCCTTGTCTCTGTTGTGTATATGCTTGTGTTTGTGCTTGTGTTTCTTTTTGTCCTTCTTCTTTTTCTTTTTGGAAACTATCCATTTTGAATTTACTCTCATCGCCGAAGCCTTGATGCGACGACATATCACTCATTCCCATGCCAAACGATGCCTCCTTGTCGAGCTGTTCCCTCACCGTTTCGCCAGCTGTTGCAGTTCGGCATTATCATCATCGGCCGGCAGTATATTGATTTTAGTTTTGCTATCGTATGACTGGACTTGATTGACTGCATCATCCAGTACATAAATCTCCTCGCTGCGTTCCAATTTGATGATTTCATCGCCCACCTCAAAGGCTTCGGAGGCTGTTCGTTTAATGGCGACCATAGCGGGTTTGGTTGGCGGTGGTTCTGGAACATTGTTTCCTAATCCATCCGGATTGGTCTTCACCAATGGGATGGGGATTGCTTTGATTTCCTCTTTACTCTTCTTAAAGCTAGAATTACTATTGCCAACACTGTTGCTGCCGATGCCGCCACCGCTGTCCTTCATCAGATCCTTGTAGAAGTTCTGATTCTCGCTGGCCTGCAAGCAATTCGGCCGTTTGGTGCCATAAAGCGAGTGGTACAGATCGACAGTGTCGCAACGCAATTTGGTGTCATAGGCTAATGTGTTAATGCTGTACCACAATCTTTCCACAAGATTCGGCTTGTCCAGGCGACTGCGAGACTCGCGTGTAAATGGCGGATTATCAATCAGCAATTGGGCTAGACCATGGCGGGCTGCCGGATCGGGATCCGTTTCTAGTAATGTAATCAAATCCTCCAGATCATCGCTACGACCATCGACCTTGACAAAGTCCACCAGGCATTCCATGGCCGCAATACGAAGATCCAGACATATGCCATAAGATGCATAACTGCGATAAATGTGCGGCAAGGAGGGTAAATGACCCAATTTCTGTAACGGACACCATGTATTTATATGACGGCAGATGTTTTTCCATATTCAACAGCCGTGTCACCTCGTCCAGTACCAATCTGTCAATAAGATCAAGTTAGAAATAAAGAAGGCAAAAAGAGTTTCTCATGCACTCACTTGGCATCTGTGGACAGACTGTGATTATAAGAAAGTAAGTTAGTAAGAAATAGCCAAATCAATTTGAGAACCAAACTTACCCGCCATAGCCACTGGAATGGACTTTTGCAGAAAGTATAATTGAAAATTGGAGAAATTATTCAGTTTGATTATATGTGGAGCACTGAATGATCCAAAGAACTTGCGAAAGATGTTCAACATAGCTGGTGGGCCACTCCAAGCAGCCACCATTTGATTGGCCACCTTGCAAAGACTGTGCGCTGCCTGACAACGAACCTTATAGAAACATCGCTCATTCTCGATGGTATCCGTCAGAGCCATGCGAGTGGCATTCGTTGGATACTTTTGCACAGGGTTTGCAAAAACTGCTCTGTAGTAGCAAGAGCAATGAAAATTTTGCTATGCTCTCGCTACCGCTCCCGTTTTTGACGAGAGCAGGAGCAGAGTCAAAGGCAAACTACGAAAAATAAATGCTATGCTCTGCTATAGTTTTTGACGTTTTCAAAAGCTATGTATAGCAATAGCAATAGCAAAAAATGAAACGAAATTTCATACGTAGCCGTAGCCGTAGTTCAAAACCTAGAGCGAGATGAGAGCAGATGAAATATTTTTTTTTTGTTTCCTACCGCTCTCATTATAGTCATTTTTGATATTACTATTATGTTCAAATTAATATTGTTTTTATTTGGACATTGATTAAACTAATAAGAAAATAGGTAAAAGAACCTCTATACGAAAGTATATATATCAATGCCGCAATCTTGCCAAGTACGTTTTTAAACCTTCAAGCGGTTATCGTGATTTGTTCAAATTACGAAAATATCCAATACCGCAATTGGATTGTCCTACAAGATGGGGATCAACATTTAAAATGATTGACCAACTATATAGGGCGAAATGTATATTGAGCCTTGTTGAAACGGTAAAAGACAAAACAGAGGAGGAAAATTTTGAAGCTTTATGGGACTTTATAGAGTCCTACATTACATTACAGTTACATTATGGAAATTTTCATGCTTTGTGGCTAACATGCAAACTAGCTACTAACCAGATTTTAGTAACTAATTCTGGAAATAAAGATTCAATTATGTATGTTATTGGAAAAAAAGTTAATTGAAAGCATTGATGCAAGAAGTAAAACCTTGGTCTCAAACGTTGGATTTGACGCTTGCCTATATTTGGACCCCAGATTTCATAATATGATTGAATTTAAGCAAAAAGAAAGAGCTGTAAAATTTTTGAAGACATTGTGGGAACAAATGACAATTCACGGACCTATCCTTGAATCAGCAAGACGCACTCTGAAGACTTCCAAGACAATAATTATGAGCTATTGGACAACTTCTTAAGTGCGAACATGGTGGTTCCAAAGGAATCCACTGATGTGTTTGAGAAGATTGAAAACTTAAAACTTTCTTTCATGAAAGCCAATACAAATGTCTTAAATTTTTGGAAGGACAGGAAATCAAGCGATCCAGAGCTTTATGCCCTAAGCAAAATATGTTTTGATATTCCCCCAACTCAGGTAAGTTTTCTTGTTTAATTAACAATATTATTTTATCAAAGACAAACATACATTTTTTTCAGGTTACTATAGAGCGGGCGTTTTCATCAATGAAGTTGGTTTTGTCGGATAACCGCAATAGATTGAGCCACGAAACGCTGGAAAATATACTTCTCGTTAAACTAAATTCGACACACTTGGACAGTGCCATCGATAATTTGACTTTGTTTGAGGATGAGTAAAAGCATTTCGGAAATACTAATACTTAAACATACATACATCGTCCCTTATTAGTATAAATAAAATCTTTGAAAACTTGTAACAAATATCATGAAGAGTCTTAGTGTAGTTTTTTGGTTGCAGGGTACTTACGTATTCAGTAACTTAATAAATAATTACTGTGTGTTAATCTAAATAATGGAAATAAATTGTAGAGGTTCTTTTACCTATTTTCTTATTAGTTTAATCAATGTTCAAATAAAAAAATATTAATTTGAACATAATAGTAATATCAAAAATGACTAATGAGAGCGGTAGCAAAAAAAAAAAAATATTTCATTTGCTCTCATCTTGCTCTAGGTTTTGAACTACGGCTACGTAGAAATTTCGTTTCATTTTTTGCTATAGCTATTGCTTTAGCTTTTGAAAACGTCAAAAACTATACAGAGCATAGCATTTATTTTCGTCGTTTGCCTTTGACTCTGCTCCTGCTCTCAGTCAAAAAGGGAGTAGCGAGAAAAAAAATACTACGGAGTTTCGTAGTAATATCAAACCCTGCTTTTGCAAGGCTTGGATTGCCTGAAATTGAGCCGTAACATCACGTTCGTGCCGTAATTGGTATTGCCATTGGAAATCAGTTTGTTCAATGATCAGATCCCGTAGAAGAATCATCTCCGGATCGAGCCGAATCCACAGAACAGGCGAATCGCTGAAATAGGAATTCTGTAGTGAAATGCTTTTGAAAACGCACAACTTGTTACTCACTCCATGGCTGA
This sequence comes from Drosophila equinoxialis, assembly GCA_018150345.1. Lineage (NCBI taxonomy): Eukaryota > Metazoa > Arthropoda > Insecta > Diptera > Drosophilidae > Drosophila > Drosophila equinoxialis. The sequence goes on from JAECWI010000306.1 coordinate 26,038, forward strand.
TAGATCCATGTCCACCTCCTCGCCAGTGCATAGGGGAATCTTTTTCTTTTTGTTACGCCTGCTCTTGGAGTGACAGGTAATGTCTGCTTTTACCAAGGTATTCTCTATCTGTAGTGTATGCTTGAAAGTACCATCGAGCTGCTGCAGTTGGACCAACAAGGGTCCATTGTACTTTCTTACGCCACGCTGATTGACAAAGTCTTGACGGATCTCCAGCTCGATGGTGTTGCGTTTGCGATTGAAGACTGATGTTAAAGAGAATTTGGCATGTCCACCAGTGCGTACCCATTGATCCATAAAGACGGACATATCTTTGCCAGTTACCGTGAATATGGCCTTAATGAAAATATTCGTTGAGATGAGCAACTGGGACCAGAGGCCGGCACCAATTTTAGTGGATGCCGCATTTGTGGCCAGGGCCAGTTGTTTATTAAACACCTGTATGAGCAACTCCTGGCCAATACGATGCTCCAACATGGGTATTACCAAATGAGCCTTACGTCGCATCGCCTCAACATATTTCGGGGAAACTGTGTGCAAACTCTTAATGGGGGAAATAATGATTAATTTCCTGCTGCTTGCTGGCTGCTGCAGCTGGATTGGTGCTCGACACTGGAAGCGGCGCAGGTGGCTGACTGCAATCGAGTATGATGCCGCCGTATTTCTCCTCATATTTAACCACACACGCCAGCTCCGTTTGCACCCATTCACGGTATTCATTGTTGCCGAAACCTTTCCGGGAATACAGACCACACATATACTCGGCTATACCCTTGGCCAGCCATGTATCCGACCAATGATGCGAAGTAATGAAGCAGTCGAAAAACTGTTCTGCCACAGCTCGCGACATGAAGGTACGGGAAACGTATGTCTGATCAATGATGGCAATCGAATGCAGGAGATTAACCGAGGCTATGCTCATTGTTGCATAAGCGCTGATGTGCGTGTCCAGTTCATCTACAAACACCTGCTTGTAGCAAGAGAATGGATAGCGGGTTGAAAGAGTCTCCTCAAAGATTTCGAATGCCTCGTGCAGGTATCGGACTGTATTCTTCAGGAGAGGCAACATGCCAGGCAAACAGAATTGGGTCACTACGTGCATATGGGGATCTACATAGATATCAAAGGGTCCAACAGCCAGAGCTATATTGGGGGCACATACCGGCGTGGTGACCGAGTAGTGAAACGATTTCTTTCTTAAATCTGGAGTCATAACGACTTCCAGGAGTTCGCCACAAGATACGGCCGTTAAGTTTTTATCCACCGTGAATTCCAGTCGCCAAGTGCACGGATCTGCGAAACTATCCACACATGGAAACCACAGACGTGTGGAATTTTCATAGCAATTGGTAAACATGTGTGAGCAATTCTGTTGCGTCTCCCCATCTGTTGATGTCGGTGGAATGACAAAATGCATTCCACTCAAGGGATTCTCCAAAGAGAATTCAATACGTATGCGCAGGCCACGTCCCTCTTGGATTAGCGAATAACCATCCGGAGGCACTTGAATCAACAATTCACCATTGTTGACATCCGGATCGGTTATTTGGGCAGCGGCCAGATGGTACTTGGAGTAGAAATCGAGTGAACGACTTTTAGCTTCTTTTTGACAGATATTCTGGAACGGATCGAAGTAAATGAACTCGGCATGGTAGACACGCAATTGCTTGGCATTTAAACGGATAAGACGTAGATTTTCATTATTTGGCACTATCGTTAGTTCGACCATTCCCTAAAAAACAAATTTTAGGTTGACTTAAATCTCTTTTGGGGACAGAAAGAAATATTTACAATTATGCTGCGACGCTCAAAACTAATCCCGGTGAGTCTTACAACTTGATGAGCCGTGCTGTTGAGATGACAAGATATATATAAATTAAAGACCCAAAGACATTTTTGGTGTATACTTATAATTTAAAGGGACAGCGGAGCCTCCAGCACCTCCGGTTCTTATCCATTTTTCTAAACAATTATTAATACAAATTCTCGCTTCTGTTGCATTGTTTACACATTCAGTTTTTATTTATTTTCCATGCTTCTGGCAACACTGAATTTTTTAATAGCTTCTTTTAAAGTACTAAAAAATACCAAAAAAAAAAAAACCGAAAAAAATCCCAAAGCAATGGCAACTCTGTTGGAAAACCCTCCCAAACGCGTTTTTAACCCTTAAATGGTTCAACTGCCTCTCCAATAAGAATAACATTTTTTTGGGACTATTTTTTTTTTTGCTTCCAAGTTAAGTAACTGTGTTGTTTAAACAATTTAATGAATATTACCATTTTGTTTAGGCAAAGAAATAAGTGGTTCAGGTGGGAATGAGGTTATAAATGTATATTTCATTAACACAAATTAAACGCCTGAAATTTCCTGAGGCATCATAGCCAAGTATACATACATACATACATACATATATACATACATATGTATGTATGTACATAAATAATAAATGTAAGTAATAAAGAATAAGTTAATTAATTTTCAATTTTACTAGCAAATAAGTAGTTTTTTTTTTGTTGACAGAGAAATCCATATTTATATATGTATAGTTATGCTGTTTCTATGTATAACTATGGGCGAAAACTTGATTACAACACAAGGGTTAATGCCATGAATCATTTTGGTTCCTGAGAAAGTTATATTTGGATATTTCTCCCATTTAAAACGCATTTTTCCCATCGAGTCAGCAGTTTTAATACAACTGGCAGTTGCTCCACATCAGAATTGCAGCAGTTAATATATTATATATAGTTTACGTACGGTATTTAAAGTGCTACGCCATCAACATCAACAATAGAATTAAGTTTAGAGCTAAAAAAACACAATCGAACATTGTGAAAATGTATGGCATTGATAATTACCCCAAAAATTATCATGCGAGTGGCATTGGGCTAGTCAATTTGGCGGCCTTGGGCTATAGCAAGAATGAAGTCAGCAGCAATAGCGATGGGGCGCCGCAGAGCAAGCCAAAGGCAGGCTTGTACCCCTCGCTGCCCTATCCAGCATCGGAATCCGTGGGCGGAATGCCATATGTGACAAAGCAGACGATTCCATCACAGAATGCCTCCTCTCCGGGCATGGGCGTGGGAATGCCAAGCGCCCCTTATCCCAGTGCCGCACCATACCCCGGCTCGAATTTGTATCCAAGTTTACCAACATCGTCATCGTCATCATCATCACTGCCATATCCGGCAGCTCCATTGGCCCCTTATCCCAGTAATACTCCCTATCTAAGTATGCCACAACCGGGCTTACCATTTCCATCGGCGCCGCTAGCTCCATATCCATCAGCCATGCCGGCTTTCCCCAGTATGCCAATGCCGTATGCACCCATGCCAACACCAGTAAGTCCAGCACCACAATCAGCTGGCTTTCCGCCATTGCCTTATCCATCGGCACCGCCACCAGCAAGTGCACCGACGGCTGAGGAGGAGCCCTCAGTGGGCATTGCCGAATTGACATTTACCAGTGTGAAAGTGCCGGAAAATCAAAACATGTTCTGGATGGGTCGCAAGGCAACCAGCACACGGCCGATTAGTCAAAGCTCCGGCGGAACAGTTGGATTCGAAACTCTGCGCGATTCGTGCGTATCCAATGGCACAATGTTCGAAGATCCCGATTTTCCGGCAAACAACTCGTCCCTGATGTACTCGCGACGTCCCGATCGCTACATCGAATGGATCCGGCCCGGTGACATTGTGGATGATCCACAATTCTTTGTTGAGGGCTACTCCCGTTTCGATGTGCAGCAGGGCGAGTTGGGTGACTGTTGGCTTCTAGCGGCCGCTGCCAATTTGACACAAGACTCCAAGCTATTCTTCCGTGTCATCCCACCAGATCAGGACTTCCAAGAGAACTATGCCGGCATCTTCCACTTCAAGTTTTGGCAATACGGCAGAGTGGGTGGAGGTAGTCATTGATGATCGTTTGCCCACCTATCATAGGGAACTGATCTACATGCATTCCACGGAAAAGAATGAGTTCTGGACCGCACTGCTGGAAAAGGCCTATGCCAAGTTGCATGGATCCTATGAGGCTCTCAAAGGTAAGCAAAATCTGTTCGACAGCGTTGCAGGCAACGACGAAGAGGTGGATTGGCAGGAATTGAAGCGTATTCTGGATCATTCGATGCGTGATGTGATGGTCGGGGGCGATGGCTTCTCCAAGGATGCGGTACGCTCTATGGTGGCCATGCTGGACAATGACCGTTCCGGGCGCTTGGGATTCGAGGAGTTTGAGGCTCTGCTTACCCACATTGCCAAATGGCGGGCAGTCTTCAAGCTCTACGATACTCGACGTTCCGGCAGCATTGAAGTCTTCCATTTGCGTGGTGCTCTCAACTCGGATGGCTATCATCTGAACAATCGTCTGCTGAATGCCTTGGCTCATCGCTATGGCTCGCGAGAGGGTCCTGAGATGATGATTTGATTTGAGTTCCGTTCGATGATTTCCTTATGTGCGCCATTAAGGTGAAGACTTTCATCGAGATGTTCCGGGAACGCGATACGGACAATTCAGATACAGCCTTTTTAATCTGGACGATTGGCTCGAGCGTACCATATACTCGTAAACGAGTTCCATATGACTTTAAGTGAAACTAATCTAATCCTAAGTGCCACATCTACTTAAATCGAAAATAGAAATACTAAAGAACAAGAAAATGTAAAATGGTAAGCAAGGCGAGGAAGCATTAAGAAGATTTGGACCCTACACACGCCGTTACCTTATCAGAATGTGCAAAAACCGGAAATACAAAATCATGTGCAGTAATTGAATTGACCTTGGATGTGACTCTAGGCGTCGACCAAATACGATTAAAACCTGAAAAATCCACACAACACATACATACATGCCCCGACACATACATACATACCTATGTATGGACATCTAATGTCTAGACGTACATATGTATGTTTAGAGCTCTTTGCTCATCATATGATAGCTGCTGGAACAACAATAATGATGATGACTAAGGCCAGACACCTTTTCCCTCCCCCCATCGTCAGCCCCATCAGCAGCAACATCACAAACATTTTTCTAAGCATTCGCAAGAGCCGACAGTCAAGAGCCAAATGAAAACAGCCAGTACAAAACGAAATGTGCATTATTAACCATATACATATATATATAAATATGTACCTTTATATATAGCTACATTGCAAATGCTCGCATATAAGTACCACACACTCATCATCTATATAAACAAGTGATTATTTTATACAATCTTACATATATGTATATGCAATCTCAATCTATCTCTCTCGTTTTATTTGCATTCTGGTGCTAAACTAACTTAAAAGTTTAAAAAGAAAAGGAAAAAGAAATTCAAATCGATCAAATATTTTGAATCTAACGAGCCCCACATATTGAAAAATCCATTAATATCAATATAATTCGAATATTAAATGCATAGCATGTTGAATGTTATTTATTGTTAATAGAAGAGATATCAATTAATTGCAAATCTTTATACTGTATAATAATTTAATTGCAATTTTATCAACTACAGCTCGTTTGGAGCATGATTTTGTTCCCCCCCCCCATTCTTACGCTGACCCCTTACAAGTTTTAACCCCTCTCTCTCACTGTAATATCGTTATTGTCTTTGAAAATAAACTGAAAATTTTTGTGAATAAAAAGAGAAAAACTAAACTATTTGACAGTGACCATTTCAGTCGCACCACTGGGTACACCAGCATCTATTAGTGTTTGTTTCAATTAATCGTAGTTCATTTCGTTGTCTGTGGCCAATTGCTGAAGTACCTCCAGGAAGTCTTCATATTCCAAACGCCATTTTCTGAAACAAAAGAGAAACATTTAAACTTCGAATTTTGCCTTGGTAAATAAACACACCCACTTATAACGCATTTAGATTAGTCCTATTTGAGTCCTTGTTATGGGCAGGGGCATTAGTTTTGCCTGCTCCAGCCAGGCATTAATTTGGGATAGTAAAATACAATCAAACTGCTCATTCTCCAATTCCGTGGGCACAAGCCCAAAACAAGGTTAATGAGAAGGTAGGTATATATATACCGTGGTATATCACCTTATAGTTGCAGTAAACCATAAAAAAGACTATCGAGTGTACTTCTTTGGCTTATCATCCTCATCGGCCATACCGAATTTTGTTTAGAGTTTCACAAATGTGAAAACTATTTTTTTTTTGTTTTACGCAATAAATTTTGATATTTATTTTAGACAAATAATGAAAAGTCCATGTGGGATATACACCTCTCTCTGTCTATATATATATATATATATATATACATGTATTTGGATTTGTTTCCTAAACAAGCATCTAGCTGATCTTTTGTTTTGGTTTTACTCGTTTGGTCGTTGTCGTCACTCCACTCTGGGGGATTTCCCTATGATTTTATGCACTCGCTTACGACTAGTTAGTTACTACAATTCTCTCTGTACTTACTGAGAGAAATCAACATTCTCTTTATTATCCATATTAAAGACGCTTTATCGAATGTGGCTAAGAGCAAAGACGTTTCCAGTAATTAAGTAGTTAATCATAGCATCGATGGGTTAGTTTGTCATCTTTTAGCGAGCAGAATTTAAGCATTTACTTAGTGATTACTAAAAAAGAAAAGTAATAGTTTGTTGTTGTTTTTTTTTTTTTTTTTTATACCCTTGCAGAGGGTATTATAAAATTGGTCAGATGTTTGTAACGCACAGAAGGGGACGTTTCCGACCCCATAAAGTATATATATTCTTGATCAGCATGAGAAGCTGAGTCGATATAGCCATGTCCGTCTGTCCGTCCGTCCGTCTGTGCAAATCAACTTCACGCCGGCATCTTAAGAGCTATCGGAATAATATATCATATTTGAGCTACTTTTAGCCGGGAGATGATAAAGTATGAATTTTTCAGGATCGGGCCACTATATCATATAGTTCTAGAACAAACATTTTTGCAAAATTATTGGAGTATCCCCATGAAATTTACCAATATGATAGTATTTGACATAAATTGACAGATCCCAAAATTTGAATCTGATCGGATAAATAGAACAGAAGTTACAGTCAACACAAATCGGTTCAAATGATGACCTAGTAGACAGCAAACAGGGCTGCTTGCTGCTCAAACAGAGCACATGCATACACACACACAGACGCAGCGCTACAAGAACTGCATGTGTATGCGTGTTGTGCTTTGCTTAGGGAATGATGCAAGAAGAAAGAAAATTTATTATAAAAAGAGAAATAATTTGAATGTTTTGTTTGTGTATTGATGAATTCAGTTGCAGGGAAAGAAAATTCAAAATGTAAAAAAATTATTGCCAAAGACTGCAAGGGTATATAAACTTTGGCATAGCCGAAGTTAGCTTCTTTGATATTTTATTTCCTTTTTATTTTATTTACAGTGTATGTATGCTAATATAATGTACTAAATATAAATGGTTGTATACATATATATATATATATTTCAAAAGTAACCCGTTGCTTTCATTCATATATATGTAGGTATATATAAAGATCGCTCAATTTATACGATTCTGCAGATTCGCTGCCTAAATATTGTTGGCAATGTTGCCATTAGCCATTAGCCAGTTGCATGTTCTTTGTTCTTCCAGACATTTAGTTAATTATATTAAATTATGGATAAAACTTTAAAAAAGACACAATACAGAACACAATTTTACAAAATAAATTTGATAATAATAATTAAAAGAGATAGAGAAAACAAAAACAGCGCAAAGTTTTAAAAATTCATCTTATATAAAGTGAGTGTTGGTTTATGAGTGTGTGTGTGTGTGGGCGTCGGTTGTTGGTTGTGCAAAACTAAGTTTCAGGTATTTCAATTTTGTTTTGTGTCGCTGGAATTCGGATCTAGCTGCATGTTTCTCTTTAAGTATATAATTTAACTTTATAATTTAGTCTTAAATATGCTTTTTGAAATCACTTTTGAATAGGGGAAGAGATGTGGGGGGAGCGGGACGTAAACTTATTTTTCCATTCCATTTTGCGGTGTTTAGAAGTGTTCATTTTTGTTTTTTGTTGCTTGTTTTCTTTGCAATTTGTTGCTGTTGTTTTCCATTATTTCCTGTTTTTATACCCTTGCAGAGGGTATTATAAAATTGGTCAGATGTTTGTAACGCACAGAAGGAGACGTTATGACCCAATAAAGTATATATATTCTTGATCAGCATGAGAAGCTGAGTCGATATAGCCATGTCCGTCTGTCTGTGCGTACGCGTTTTACTCAGCCATCTTAAGAGCTATTGGGATGAAATTTTTTGTGGGCTTTTTATTACAGCAAACAGCGCTGCTTGCTGCTCAAACAGAGCACATGCATACACACACACAGACGCAGCGCTAGAAGAACTGTATGTGTATGCGTGTTGTGCTTTGCTTAGGGAATGATGCAAGAAGAAAAAAGAATTTATTATAAAAGAGAAATAATTTGAATGTTTTGTTTGTGAATTGATGAATTCAGTTGCAGGGAAAGAAATTTCAAAATGTAAAAAAATTATTGCGAAAGACTGCAAGGGTATATAAACTTCGGCATTGCCGAAGTTAGCTTCTTTGGTATTTTTATTTTGTTTCTGTTTTGCTGTTTTCTCTTTACTTTACCATTTATGTTTAATATCAAAAGGAATGATATATATGCATAATATATAAATATATATATGTATGTATATATATATTTCAGAAATAAAAAAAAAAACAATGCACTTCCGTATTCAAATGATGTCGCACCGACCAGCGACTTGTTCCTCTTATATAGGGCCATCAATGGCGCTTACTTTAAGGCTGAAATAGTAAACGGAACGCGCCAACATGCTAGCCGCCACCACAAATAAAGCAATATAAAGGATATACATGCCGCCATTTCTCTGCAAGGAAGACGAGCAATTCATTTGAATCATTTGAATCACGGCAAGATTGAATCCTACTTCATATTGTCATACCTGTGCATAGGTGTATGTTCCAACTGTGACATCGATGGTGGTCACCAGGAAGAGCAGAGCCACAATGGCAAACATAACACCGCGGCTGTTGGCGAACCGGGAACCCACCGATGAGACTTTCCTGCAGTGGGGACAACGTGCCAGTGCATTGTGAAATGTGTTAAACTGCAACGATGATGGTTAGTTAATATCAAAGGCAACCATGTATTTGGTTTTTGTCGTGTTACCAAAAACGTGTCCGAGCAATGTCCACAGGTTACACGACACATGCCCGGCATGGTGGGCACGGGCGGGGTAACTGGACTAGGAGCCAGATTAATTATGCGCTTGCAATTGGGACGTGGACAAGCGATGCGTTGTGACGAGCTCTTGCAAATTAACAAACAATTGCATGGGCATCTCACATACTTCTTGCCAGGCGGAGCGTTTCTTATGGGCTAAAAGAGCAAAAACAGATTTAATTTAGATGAGGACAGTGTGAGATGCGAGAGAGAGAGAGAGAGTATGTCCACTTACCGTGGCCTCATTGCAGTGGGTGCATTTGACCGCATGTTGCTCCCGCTTCGTAGTTATGTCAATCATATTTTGACATACCCGACAGGTGACCATCGGAACGCCTCCAGCTCCACCGCTCTGCTGATAGGGTGGCGGCAATTCATCAGTTCCAATGAATGGCACCATCGATGGGGCTCCATTGCCTGTGGGTAAACCAAAGATATCAATTAGAAACACATCACAAATAATTGATAAGTGATAGTAAGTGGACCACTGCATCAGCTAGAGGCAACAAATGCTTCTTCCCTACTCTCGATGATAGCCATAGTTTACGTGTGTGTGTGTGTGTGCGTTGGTGTGGTATGGAAAACAAGATGCGATAAATACAATTGGGTCAATGTTTCGGTCTAGCAATGCAAAGCTCCTGTCTGTCTATGAAACTAAACTAAGCCAGGCCACAATTGTGTCACTTGGAAACAAGTTCGAACTTTGTGCAATAAACAAAAAACGAAACGGAAACTAGAGTTACCAACTCTTCTGGTTTAACTTAGATCAGCTGGTCACATGGAATCGTTAAGTGACACCAACACACGATTTGATTCCAATTAAACCGAACTCTTACTACACTTGAGTTACTCATACCTATAAACATATATAATGTTTGCCATCAGAGTGAAGTTTTCTTAAATTCAAGGATTTTTATACCCAGTTCTTTGTGATCTCTAAACGAAAGGCCAGTCCTATGGGCTTTCTGTTGTTTAAAGTCCAGTTGAAGAAGGAAGAGGATTCTAAAAATATCTTTTCAATGGGGCAGTGTATACAGATATGTATACATGGGCAATGTCAGATGATCAGGTTCCTGGGTAAACAATGAAGCTGTTTAAGCAATCACTGACGGACAGTGAAAGAGAACGAGGAAGGGCGGGTGTTGCATATGTATAAGGGTATGCCGATAATGGAGAATACGGGTATGGGTGACTCATGCAACGTTTTGCTGATTAAACAGCTGTGTTGCTTGCTACTTTATCAAACGGCCCAGAGAGAGAGAGAGAGCGAGTGAGAGGGAAAGTGAGAAAGAGCATAAACAATAACAACGCCAATAGATGTGGGGGGGGATGTTTATCGGCATCGAATTACCTGACTACCGGCACTCACTTATCAAAACCAAAACTCTCACCATCATCCCTAAGTCAGGGCCGTATGAGTCAGGGTGTGGGGGAAGGGATGGGCGAGTGGGTGGGTGGGTACAAAGTGTGAAAATCTGCGTGGAAATGCACACAAAGAGACGCGAAAGCGACATACTACTTTAAATCAAAGTTGCTAACAATCTGGGACAAACACTTGTTGGGTTTCCAGCGAGAAACGAGAGACCCAACCAACCTATCCGAAACGTATTGGCGAGGCGACTCAAGTTGAACGCCCGCCGCCACCATTTGCCTAGGTATTTCTCAAATAAATCAATTGTACCCCGCTGTATACGCACCATCCTCGTTGTTGGGTGCAGCAGCGGCTGAGCTGCTGCCCGGATTCTCGGAGCCCTCATCCACAGCTGGGGGAAACGTGTACATCGTCGATTGCTCATTGTTAATAAGGCTCTGTCTTTCGGGTTCGGCCATTCCGAATATATAATATATTAACTATTTATTAACTATCACAAAACAAAATCACTAAAACAAAACACAATCTTTTTAATTAATCAAAACCAAATCCCTAAATCAAATTATTAATACACAAACTAATCACAAATCACTTCACTTAAAAACACACATGCATGCAAACTCCAAAAGCAAAAAGCACACCTGAAGAGAAGAGAAACATCAATTAATTAAATTATATACATATATTAACTAACCTAGAACTAAAACTATTTTTTAAAATTATACATAACTTACCAATGTTTACATTCCCAACATGCTTCTATACTAAATGTGACCAACCACCTAATAATCGATTACAAACACAACACATATCAATAACTCTAAAAATACTAACCTGAAAAAAATACTAACTAAATTAAAACCTTATCGATAATCATGCACAACCCGCCAAATTCAAATTAAAAACTAACAAAATACCTACCAATATACATGTAACTAAAATTAACAAAACACAAATAAACAAAACCCACTGTTAACTCTAAGTAATTTTAATAATATATGTTTACCTATAAGCTAGTTTTTTAAGAAATTAACAAAATATATTGTAAAGATCCTTGTTTGAATAAAAACAATAAAGTAACCAGCAGTTTTGACCAGTTGCTTGGTGAATGGCGCACCACCGAGTGGCCCAAACAGAAAAAAAATATAACCAACAAATTAATTATACAAATTGGAATCTTAAATGCTCTAATAAAAAAAAATTCTACCACTCACAATAAACACAAAAGAATCCAACGACATCATAACACACACAAATAGCATATTACAAAATATACAACAACAAACAGAAACCATTAAAATAAACCTAGACATACCTAATAAAACACACACTCAATCTATACCTGAAAGAGAGAAAAAGAGGACGACCGCCTCCACCCGCCCACTCTAAATAAAAACAAAACTAATATAACACACCTGAAACAATTAAAAAGAAATACCTACCAAACTCTAATTAAATAAAACGCTTACACAAATCAATAATTAAAACTTTATTTTAAACAGCAAACTCTTCTGATAACAAATTTTTGTTTTTAAATGTACCTATAAAATGAAAAGAAAAACAACTTAATTACAAAACTACACAAACACAAGTACTAAAACACAGCTAAAATTATCTAAAATATACATGCAAAAACACTAGACCAACTAAAACAACTTAACTCTAAAACAAAAATCAGAAAAACTAAAAAAGAACAGCAACTATACACTATAAAAACATCAATACTAACACAATGCCTAAATAAACTAACTAATACAACAAAAGTTACAAAACATTACACAAAATCTAATACTGAAATAACTCATTTTAAAAAACACACCAAAAATACATAAATGATCACATGAGCACTAAAATAAATAATACAATTCGATTCCAAATAAAAATGATAAAAATATAAATCTTAATGCAAACTAAATCTCAAATTTAAATCAATACATGAATCAACTAACTAATACATCTAACTAAAATCTAAAATTCACAACAAAACTACAAATACAACATCAAATTCGACACATACTCAAAAAAAAACACGTGATCACTCTACCTCTAAAACGCATAAACACAACAACTAATACATATTAAAAGTAAAAACTGATTAATACAATGACTAGCAACCTAATGCAGCAAAAGAAATCCCCAAAACTCACACCAAATCTATCACCTAAAGCACAAATCTTAAAAACACTCATAACAAAATACATGACTTTGCTAAAACCAAAATGCTACACAAATTCACCACCTATTGCAACACAAAAGTTAGCGAAATATACAATTAAACTAAAAATATAACAACAAATTTGAAACGCACTTATAACAAAAGAAAAATAAAACAATTTTTAAAAGATAAATAAAAAGGAATCTGTGGAGTCGTCCAGGCTGGCGATTCTGCATCTAACATCTCCCATTCGGATTTACAAAACCTAAAAAGAAAAAAGAAACCAAAAACAAATGAATAAAAAAATAAAAATTACAATTAACTATAGAAAAAATAAAAAAGCGACAAAGCAATCACTACACCTACGCACATGCATCTACTAATACAATCACAAAAACAAAATTTTAAAACACAAAACTCTATAACTAAATGCTACAACACACAAACAAATATGCAGCTAACAACAACATAGTCAAGCAAACAAGTGGCAACAAACAACTTACACCGCACACACATGACATGACACACCATAACTAAAACGCACACAAGCATAAAACTGCCAACTACTACACATACTTGCATGCAACTATCACAAAACAAAAACTCTAAAACAAAACACAATCTTTATAATTAATCAAAACCAAATCCCTAAATCAAATTATTTATACACAAACTAATCACAAATCACTTCATTTAAAAACACTTATGCATGCAAACTAAAGAAATCACTTCATTTAAAAACACTTATACATGCAAACTAAACAAACACAAAAAAAAAAAAAAAAAAAAATGAAGTAAGTAAGTCGTCTCGCCGACTTAGGTATACCATACACCAGTAAAACAAATATTTCAAATTTATTAAACCAATGCATTTTCACATGCTTTTTATTACAAGCATATCTTATAATCTCCCTCACTCAAGTATACGAGCACCCTAGCGCCCCCACCAGCCAACGGCCAACTACGGCCTTATGGAAAAACGTTTATATGCATAACTTGGTTGTTTTTTGATCAAATTTGGTTTTTTGCTGGGTATTAGTATCAAATTCAAGTGTGCCAAAATTTATTACAAAAGGTAGAAAATTACGTGAGATAATCGAGTTTTCCCAAATTACGGGGGCGGAAAGGGGCGTGGCAAAATTTGGTGTCTCTAGCTATTATAGTCTTTAAGAAAATCAAATTTGTTTAAATTTCGTGGGCGGAGGGGGTCGTGGCAAATTTTTTTGCAACAAATTTGTGCGCGCTTACTAAAGGATTAATCCTACTAAATTTAATGTCTTTAGCTATTGTAGTCTTTAAGAAAATCAAATTTGTTTAATTTTCGTGGGCGGAGGGGGCGTGGCAAAAATTTGAAATAACTTGACCACCGTAGGTAATACACGAGTCTACGTACCAAATTTGGTGACTCTAGCTCTTATAGTCTCTGAGATCTACGTGTTCATACGGACAGACGGACGGACGGACGGACGGACGGACGGACATGTCTATATCGACTCGGCTGTTGATACTGATCAAGAATATATATACTTTATGGGGTCGGAAAAGCTTCCTTCTGCCTGTTACATACATTTTTTACATACACCCTATGGGTGTATGGTATAAAAAAATGCAACATAACCTAATAAAAACCCACTAACAACACACACAAAATATACAAACAAAAAACACAAAATGAAATTACACAACAATTAAAAAGAAATACTTACCAAACTCTAATTAAATAAAGCGCTTACACAAATCAATAATTAAAACTTTATTTTAAACAGCAAACTCTTCTGATAACAAATTTTTGTTTTTAAATGTACCTACAAAATGAAAAGAAAAACAACTCAATTACAAAACTACACAAACACAAGTACTAAAACACAGCTAAAATTATCTAAAATATACATGCAAAAACACTAGACCAACTAAAACAACTTAACTCTAAAACAAAAACCAGAAAAACTAAAAAAGAACAGCAACTATACACTATAAAAACATCAATACTAAAACAATGCCTAAATAAACTAACTAATACAACAAAAGTTACAAAACATTACACAAAATCTAATACTGAAATAACTCATTTTAAAAAACACACCGAAAATACATAAATGATCACATGAGCACTAAACTAAATAATACAATTCAATTCCAAATAAAAATGATGAAAATATAAATCTTAATGCAAACTAAATCTCAAATTTAAATCAATACATGAATCAACTAACTAATACATCTAACTAAAATCTAAAATTCACAACAAAACTACAAATACAACATCAAATTCGACACATACTCAAAGCAAAACACGTGATCACTCTACCTCTAAAACGCATAAACACAATAACTAATACATATTAAAAACTAAAAACTAATTAATACAATGACTACCCACCTAATGCAGCAATAGAAATCCCCAAAACTCACACCAAATCTATCACCTAAAGCACAAATCTTAAAAACACTCATAACAAAATACATGACTTTACCCTGCAAAAGTAACACAATACAATACTAAATAAAAAGCATAAAAACACTAATACTACTACAAAATAAATGCTAAAACCAAAATGCTACACAAATTCATTACCTATTGCAACACAAAAACTCGCGAAATATACAATTAAACTAAAAATATAACAACAAATTTGAAACGCACTTATAACAAAAGAAAAATAAAACAATTTTTAAAAGATAAATGAAAAGGCATCTGTGGAGTCGTCCAGGCTGGCGATTCTGCATCTAACATCTCCAATTCGGATTTACAAAACCTAAAAAGAAAAAGAAACCAAAAACAAATTAATAAAAAATATCAAAGAAGCTAACTTCCGGCTATGCCGAAGTTTATATACCCTTGCAGTCTTTCGCAATAATTTTGTTACATTTTGAAATTTCATTCCCTGCAACTGAATTCATCAATTCACAAACAAAACATTCAAATTATTTCTCTTTTTATAATAAATTTTCTTTCTTCTTGCATCATTCCCTTAAGCAAAGCACAACACGCATACACATACAGTTCTTGTAGCGCTGCGTCTGTGTGTGTGTATGCATGTGCTCTGTTTGAGCAGCAAGCAGCGCTGTTTGCTGCCGGCAGCGCTGCTTGCTGTCTACTAGATCATCATTTGAACCGATTTGTGTTGACTGTAACTTCTGTTCTATTTATCCGATCAGATTCAAATTTTGGGATCTGTCAATTTATGTCAAATACTATCATATTGGTAAATTTCATGGGGATACTCCAATTTTTGCAAAAATGTTTGTTCTAGAACTATATGATATAGTGGCCCGCTCCTGACAAATTTCATACTTTATCTAGCCCGGATAATAAAAAGCCCACAAAAGAAATTTCATCCCAATAGCTCCTAAGATGGCTGAGTAAAACGCGTACGCACAGGCAGACGGTCAGACGGACATGGCTATATCGACTCAGCTTCTCATGTTGATCAAGAATATATATACTTTATGGGGTCGGAAACGTCTCCTTCTGTGCGTTACAAACATCTGACCAATTTTATAATACCCTCTGCAAGGGTATAATAAAAATTACAATTAACTATAGAAAAAATAAAACAGCGACAAAGCAATCACCACCTACGCACATGCATCTACTAATACTATCACAAAACAAAATCACTAAAACAAAACACAATCTTTTTAATTAATCAAAACCAAATCCCTAAATCAAATTATTAATACACAAACTAATCACAAATCACTTCATTTAAAAACACTTATGCATGCAAACTAAACAAACACAAACAAAAAAAAAAAAAAAAAAATGCAATATAACCTAATAAAAACCCACTAACAACACACATAAAATATACAAAAAAAAAACACAAAATGAAATTACACAACTCCCACCAATAATAACACGCACAAATAAAAGGAGAAAAACTAAAAGCCACACAAATAAAATATGCCACAATTAAAACGCACACTGGCACAAATACCGCCAATCACTACACCTACGCATATGCATCTACTAATACAATTACAAAAACAAAATTTTAAAACACAAAACTCTATAACTAAATGCTACAACACACAAACAAATATGCAGCTAACAACAACTTGACTAACAAGTCGCAACAAACAACTTACACCGCACACACATGACACACCATAACTAAAACGCACACAAGCATAAAACTGCCAACTACTACACATACTTGCATGCAACTATCACAAAACAAAAACTCTAAAACAAAACACAATCTTTTTAATTAATCAAAACCAAATCCCTAAATCAAATTATTAATACACAAACTAATCACAAATCACTTCATTTAAAAACACTTATGCATTCAAACTAAACAAACACAAACAAAAAAAAAAAAATGCAACATAACCTAATAAAAACCCACTAACAACACACACAAAATATACAAACAAAAAACACAAAATGAAATTACACAACTCCCACCAATAATAACACGCACAAATAAAAGGAGAAAAACTAAAAAGCCACACAAATAAAATATGCCACAATTAAAACGCACACTGGCACAAATAGCGCCAATCACTATACCTACGCATATGCATCTACTAATACAATTACAAAAACAAAACTCTAAAACACAAAACTCTAAACTAAACTCTAAAACACAAAACTCTAAACTAAATACAACACACAAACAAATATGCAGCTAACAACACATATGCAAGCAAACAAGTGGCAACAAACAACTCACACCGCACACACATAATACATAATACTAAAACGCACACAAGCATAAAACTGCCAACTACTACACAAACATGCATGCAACTATCACAAAACAAAATCACTAAAACAAAACACAATCTTTTTAATTAATCAAAACCAAATCCCTAAATCAAATTATTAATACACAAACTAATCACAAATCACTTCACTTAAAAAACACACATGCATGCAAACTCCAAAAGCAAAAAGCACACCTGAAATATACATAAAACACGCTGCCGGCCAATACCGACAGCCATACATGCCCCCAGGGGAGGGAAGAGAGACAACTTGGCGGAAACTGCTGGCCCTCATCACCCTGCTGCAGCCTAAAAACAAAAAGAGAAACATCAATTAATTAAATTATATACATATATTAACTAACCTAGAACTAAAACTATTTTTTAAAATTATACATAACTTACCAATGTTTACATTCCCAACATGCTTCTATACTAAATGTGACCAACCACCTAATAATCGATTACAAACACAACACATATCAATAACTCTAAAAAATACTAACCTGAAAAAAATACTGACTAAATTAAAACCTTATCGATAATCATGCACAACCCGCCAAATTCGAATTAAAAACTAACAAAATACCTACCAATATACATGTAACTAAAATTAACAAAAAACAAATAAACAAAACCCACTGTTAACTCTAAGTAATTTTAATAATATATGTTTACCTATAAGCTAGTTTTTTAAGAAATTAACAAAATATATTGTAAAGATCCTTGTTTGGATAAAAACAATAAAGTAATCAGCAGTTTTGACCAGTTGCTTGGTGAATGGCGCACCACCGAGTGGCCCAAACAGAAAAAAAATATAACCAACAAATTAATTATACAAATTGGAATCTTAAATGCTCTAATAAAAAAAATTCTACCACTCACAATAAACACAAAAGAATCCAACGACATCATAACACACACAAATAGCATATTACAAAATATACAACAACAAACAGAAACCATTAAAATAAACCTAAACATACCTAATAAAACACACACTCAATCTATACCTGAAAGAGAAAAAAGAGGACGACCGCCTCCACCCGCCCACTCTAAATAAAAACAAAACTAATATAACACACCTGAAACAATTAAAAAGAAATACCTACCAAACTCTAATTAAATAAAACGCTTACACAAATCAATAATTAAAACTTTATTTTAAACAGCAAACTCTTCTGATAACAAATTTTTGTTTTTAAATGTACCTATAAAATGAAAAGAAAAACAACTCAATTTCAAAACTACACAAACACAAGTACTAAAACACAGCTAAAATTATCTAAAATATACATGCAAAAACACTAGACCAACTAAAACAACTTAACTCTAAAACAAAAAATCAGAAAAACTAAAAAAGAACAGCAACTATACACTATAAAAACATCAATACTAAAACAATGCCTAAATAAACTAACTAATACAACAAAAGTTACAAAACATTACACAAAATCTAATACTGAAATAACTCATTTTAAAAAACACACCAAAAATACATAAATGATCACATGAGCACTAAAATAAATAATACAATTCGAAAAATATAAATCTTAATGCAAACTAAATCTCAAATTTAAATCAATACATGAATCAACTAACTAATACATCTAACTAAAATCTAAAATTCACAACAAAACTACAAATACAACATCAAATTCGACACATACTCAAAAAAAAAAACACGTGATCACTCTACCTCTAAAACGCATAAACACAACAACTAATACATATTAAAAAGTAAATAATGATTAATACAATGACTAGCAACCTAATGCAGCAAAAGAAATCCCCAAAACTCACACCAAATCTATCACCTAAATCACAAATCTTAAAAACACTCATAACAAAATACATGACTTTGCTAAAACCAAAATGCTACACAAATTCACCACCTATTGCAACACAAAAGTTCGCGAAATATACAATTAAACTAAAAATATAACAACAAATTTGAAACGCACTTATAACAAAAGAAAAATAAAACAATTTTTAAAAGATAAATAAAAAGGAATCTGTGGAGTCGTCCAGGCTGGCGATTCTGCATCTAACATCTCCAATTCGGATTTACAAAACCTAAAAAGAAAAAGAAACCAAAAACAAATTAATAAAAAATAAAAATTACAATTAACTATAGAAAAAATAAAAAAGCGACAAAGCAATCACTACATCTACGCACATGCATCTACTAATACAATCACAAAAACAAAATTTTAAAACACAATACTCTATAACTAAATGCTACAACACACAAACAAATATGCAGCTAACAACAACATAGTCAAGCAAACAAGTGGCAACAAACAACTTACACCGCACACACATGACATGACACACCATAACTAAAACGCACACAAGCATAAAACTGCCAACTACTACACATACTTGCATGCAACTATCACAAAACAAAAACTCTAAAACAAAACACAATCTTTATAATTAATCAAAACCAAATCCCTAAATCAAATTATTAATACACAAACTAATCACAAATCACTTCATTTAAAAACACTTATGCATGCAAACTAAACAAATCACTTCATTTAAAACACTTATGCATGCAAACTAAACAAACACAAAAAAAAAAAAAAAAAAAAAAAGTTGGAAGATTCCAATTATTTACAAAGTCTGTTAAATACTCATGCATATACCGAAACCAGTATTGTAGTATCGATTGTTAGTGATAAGTATCGATTGTTAGTAATAAGTATCGATTGTTAGTAATAAGTATCGATTGTTAGTTTTAAGTATCGATGGTTAGCGATAAGTTCTCGATAGACAGAAGACGGTTTCTCTCTCTTCTCTTCCGGCAACGCAACGAACAAGTTGTCTGCGCAGAACAAACCAAAATTAAATCCACAAAATACGAACTAATCGTTCTCATTCTTTTTCAATAAATAGATTATTTCAACTCAGAAGTGGGATGACCACCCGAAAAGACACATATTTCGGGACACGGCAGGTCACGCGGTCCACATCTAGGACGGCTGCCTCCACGCCCACCGCTGCTGATGCACCCACGGCTGTAACCACTGCTAAGGTACCAGCGGCCACTGGAGCCGCCGCTGCTGCAGTGCCGAGAGCCGCTGTGCCGACTGCGGATACACTCGCCCCTGCCGGGCCCGCCGCTGCTGGGCCAACTGCTAAAACACGTGCCACTGCGACTCCCGTCGCCAACTGGTGACACACGCGCGCCTGCGGGTTCTGTGGCTGACACACTCGCCCCGGCTGTGCCCGCTGCTGCCGCATCCGCCCCTACTGGGCCCGCTGCTGCCGCACCCGCCCCTGCTGGGCTAACGGCTGCCATACTCGCCCATGTTGGGCCAACTGCTGACATGCTCGCCCCCGCCGGGCCAACGGCTGCTATACGAGCCCCTGCTGGACCAACCGCGGCCACACTCGCCCCTGCTGGGCCCGCTGCTGCCGCACCCGCCCCTGCTGGGCTAACGGCTGCCATACTCACCCATGTTGGGCCAACTGCTGACATGCTCGCCCCCGCCGGGCCAACGGCTGCTATACGAGCCCCTGCTGGACCAACCGCGGCCACACTCGCCCCTGCTGGGCCCGCTGCTGCTGCATCCGCCCCTGCTGGACCAACCGCTGCCACATTCACCCCTGCTGGGCCCGCTGCTGCTGGATCTGCCCCTGCTGGGTTAACTGCTGCCACATTCGCCCCCTGCTGGGCCCGCTGCTGCTGCATCCGCCCCTGCCGGGCCAACCGCTGCCACACTCGCCCCTGCTGGGCCCGCTGCTGCTGCATCCGCCCCTGCTGGGCCTGTCGCTGCTGCATCCGCCCCCTGCCGGGCCCGTCGCTGCTGCATCCGCCCCCTGCTGGGCCAACCGCTGCCATATCCGCCCATGCTGGGCCCACCGCTGCCACATTCGCCCCTGCTGGGCCCGCTGCTGCTGCATCCGCCCCTGCCGGGCCAACCGCTGCCACATTCGCCCCTGCTGGGCCCGCTGCTGCTGGATCCGCCCCTGCTGGGTTAACTGCTGCCACATTCGCCCCTGCTGGGCCCGCTGCTGCTGCATCCGCCCCTGCCGGGCCAACCGCTGCCACACTCGCCCCTGCCGGGCCCGTCGCTGCTGCATCCGCCCCTGCTGGGCCCGCTGCTGCTGCATCCGCCCCTGCCGGGCCAACCGCTGCCACATTCGCCCCTGCTGGGCCCGCTGCTGCTGCATCCGCCCCTGCTGGGCCAACCGCTGCCATATTCGCCCCTGCCGGTCCCGCCGCTACTATAGTCGCCCATGCCGTAACCGCTGTCGCCGCACCCGCTCCTGCTGCACCCACCGCTGCGGTGTCCTCCGCCTGCAAGCCACCTCTGCCGACCGCCGCCTCTGCACCCGCTGCCACCGCTGTAACCGCTGCCACTGCTGTACCCACCACCGCTGCCACTGCTATACCCGCCGCCGCATTCATTACTGTACCCGCTGCCGCTGCCACGTCCGCTGAACCTGCGGACGCTGTGCCCACTGTCTATATGTCTGCCATGCGGGCGGCGGCCTCACTCGCCGCACCCGTCACCGGTCCCGACGCGGACCCATGGGAAGGGATGCCTGCGTTAGTGCCCTCCGTGTCGTCAGCCGCGGCCGCCAGCACACCGGCCGCTTCCGCTTCCCCAGCCTGGATGAGCAACTGGTGACGCTGCGGAAACAACGCGAGTTGCTACAGCTGCAGCAACAAATCCTGAAACTGCAGCAAGAGATGGACGAATTCCGAGCACCGAGGCAGCAGGTCAGCGACGTGAGCGTCATTGAGAGCATGGTGGCTCCATTTTCAGCGGATACCGCATACGACGTAAAGAAGTGGTTGAACGACCTGGAGGACGCTTTTGAAATCCTTCAGTTAAACGATCGCTTACGTTTGGTCGCATGCCGTCGCATGCTAGAAGGGACGGCGGCGGTGCTGCTGCGGACAGTGTCGGTGCACAGTTATGGAGAATTAAGAGCAATCCTCTTGCGAGAATTTGGACGCTCGCGTAGCACTGAGGAAGTGTACCACGCTCTGCGGAACCGGCGCATCAAGGCAGGCGAGGGATGTCTACGATTTGCCATCGAAATGCAAGAGATTGCCATGAGTGCTCCGATTCCGGAGAATGAGCTGGTCGATATGATTATCGATGGATTGCGCGATAACTCCACGCGAGTCGGAATGCTGTACTCAGCTCGGACGGTGGCTGAACTGAAGCCCCTCCTGGAACGCTACGAGCGCCTCCGCGTGCAGGCCGTCGCCTCCAAACAGAGTAGCAGCGGGAAGGCGCAGCCAACAACAACTGCTGGAATCAAATCGGTTGACTCCCCCATGAGTAAGACCCGATGTTACAACTGCTCGGGATGGGGGCATTTCAAGAGTCAATGCCCGAAACCAATTCGACCTCCGAATTCGTGTTTCAAGTGTGGCATAGTGGGCCACATCTACAAAAACTGCCCGTCTCGGGTTGGGAATGCCACCAATAGCACTGCTGCCGCCGCTGCTGATGACGCAGGAAACCGATTAGACCATCTACAACGGGTGAGTGTCGCTTTTGTTTGTGATGAAGTGCAAGATAGGAAATTTATAGATATGTTTTCTCTCCTTGATTCGGGCAGCCCTAAGAGTTTTATACGTCACTCTGAAGTCCCTTCCAACTGCCGTCTTAGACCCCATAAATTGAACTGCCGTGGGTTAGGAAATCGCCAACTTATGTCATTAGGCCAAGTCCAATGTAGAATTAACCTCTGCAACACGCATACAATACATACGTTTGAAGTCCTAACGAACCAAGCAACCGAACTGCCGATGATCATAGGCAGAGATCTCCTGTATAAAATTAATATTAGACTCTGTAAAATGAAAGAACTGAAATATGAAAAAGAATCGTTGATACTCATAAATAAACCGACTGAATGTATAAATCCAAAACTTACTGCTGTTCTGAAGTCTTTTAATATATTGAGGAAAGATCTAGCGGTACTACCGCACGACAGGAATGAGATTGTGTCTGCCGAGTTGTTGTCTGATTCTCCCCTTCTAGAAACCTCTGCTGTACCTTCGGAAACACTGAATGATGCACTTATGACGATAAATGCCATTGAGCTTCCGGCTGTCAGTGAGTTAGACTTTGATATAGAGCCCACGTTACGGGAAGAGCAAACCGCAGCCCTTAAGTCTATTATTTCCACTTCGTACGTACAAGTTAATCCAGATTTAGTCAAGCCCATGAACTATGAGATGAAAATAGAATTGACTAGCCAAACTCCGATTTTCTGCCGCCCCCGCCGTCTGTCGCACCACGAACGCATCGAGGTGCGTGAGATTTGTGACGATCTCTTGAAAGCTGGTATTATTCGCCACAGTAGTTCGCCTTACGCTGCCGCTATTGTCCCTGTCCGGAAAAAGGACAACACAATGAGGAAATGTGTAGATTACCGGCCGTTAAACAAAATTACAGTTCGAGACCATTTTCCAATTCCTCTGTTAGACGATTGCATTGAACATCTGGGTGGCAAATCATTCTTCACTATCTTGGACTTGAAGAACGGTTTCCACCATGTGAAAATGCACCCAGACTCGATCAAATATACTGCCTTTGTAACCCCTGATGGCCAGTTTGAATATGTACGCATGCCCTTCGGACTTTGTAATGGCCCTTCCGTGTTCGCTAGATTCGTTTATTTCGTCCTTAAGGAATTTATAAACCAAGGTCAACTAGTGATATATATGGACGACATCCTAGTCGCATCGCATGACTTTGAAACCCACCTTGAGATTCTGAAGGAAATATTGTATGTGTTAAGAGTGAACGGGCTAGGCCTGAAGCTGACCAAATGCCGTTTTGCGTATAGGGAACTAGAGTACTTGGGCTACTTAGCCAATTCCGCCGGTATCACACCTAAACCAGTGTAGCATGTTCACATATCGGATGATCACTGTACCCAGTTATGTACATACATAATTCATAAATAATACCAAAAATTTTTTGTAGCACTTTGTCACAATATTTATGTATACACATTCAAGTACCATGCGTCTTCTGTAACAAGACCATCCATGAATGCATGGTACTGGACAGTGCTGAGTCGGCATATCTAACACGCGCAACGACTCAGTCACCAAGTGAACATGAGACGTCCTCACTCTTCCGCAGCGAGCATACATAATTATGTAAACATTTATACATAAGCTTACCGCTCCTCTGCTAGCTTCACTGGCAGCGTAGTCACGCGGACATTAGCTATACTGAACAATTGTTAAGATTTAAGAATTCATTCAATAAACAGAAGACGAAGTGAAAACACTGAAATCAAATGAGTACATGAAATCAACTTAGTACATGGCGACCGTGACAAAGGTCAAGGAATAAGGCCTGGACAGGAAATCTACAATCACTGGAGGGAAAATTGGAGTTCAAAAAAAAAAACGCAAAAACTGAGTGAGTAGAGAGTGAGTTATGTCAAGAGGGGGAGTGCAAAACAAAATAAAGAAAAGAATAGCACACATAAAGTGGCTATTATATGCGAGCAAAAATCCACCCCCCTGGGCAACAGCCCAAAAGCTTCAACAAGAACTTGACTTTTTAAAGTCAACGTTACTTAAAACAAAAAAGAACATAACTCACGCTCACTCAGTGCATTTTGAAATAACAACAATAAAAACTAAAAAAACTCCTCCCCCAACAAAAGAGCTACCAAAAAGGAAAAAAGAGTGCCCTGACGATTGCCCAGGACCATTGGACAGTGTACATTGCGAGTACACATGTATGCTGAGAACTGGTGCGATGACCGGCACCGGTACCGCCTGAGCCCATAGGCCCCGGACAGCAGCAGCGGTGACAACAAGCGCGAAAGGCAGGCCGCCTTTTACGCCTTCGAGGGAGCATCAGCGAGCTAACCAGCGACGACCAGCTGATGCTGCTCACCTGACGTCTGACATGCTGACATCGATATAACTATAAAAACATATTAAATATTACATATTACATATATTGCACATACGAATAAGAAAATTTCAAATGTAAAAAAAAAAAAAAAAAAGAAAACCCATTGTTAAATTGTGCGGAATCCTATCTGCTCAATAGAAGTATAGCCTGTAAAGCTATGCGAACTAATAGGTAGAATTTTGTTAATTATACTTCATTAGTAGATCAAAAAAAAAAGTCACTCTAATTTTTATGCTTCAAAATAGTATCAGCAAATTTGATGAAGAATATACTACACCCGTAATGGGGCTAATAGAAACTAAAACAGTGGATTCCACTGCCAACGTAATTAACAAGGTTGAATCACAAAATATTGATTTGAAATTCACGAATGTATTGTTATTGATAATTGTTGTAATATTATGTGCATATGTTTTATACAAAGCGTATTTATTACACAATAAATGCGTAACTAAAAGAGCCCTCAGCGTCGCAAACGATTTAGATAAAGTATAAAATTTTTTTCTATATGCACACAAACAATTGATATAACAATACATTCCGCAAATGAAACATTTTTTTTTATTGATTATGGCAATTTAAAAAAAAAAATAAATAAAAAAAAAAAAAAATTTTTTTTTTAAAAAAAAACTTATAACCCTGAAAATCTCAAAAAAAAAATGTCCACTATGGATAGATATTTCGAGAAAGTAAATGATAATAACCCTACAATAGTTGAAGATTTGTTGAACATTTTTAGAAGTGAGCAAATAACCTCACCTCAGCGCTCAATATGCTTAGCGCAAATCAAATTAGCATATTTAGACTTCACAGGAGAAACATTCCCTGTACAAGGAAATAGTAGACTGCAAATGAGTTTCATTCTAACGCTACCATATGTATGCTGTTATCAAAACGCAGCGGGTACGTTACGTTTCTACTTGTTGGATGAAACACAGCACAGAAATTAGAAAAGTATAATGAATAAAGTAGAATTAGTACATTTACAAGTATACATACCATTTCTTGATTACCTGATACACTCAGGCGAAAGAAATTACAAATACAAAGAAATTAGGTATTGGATATCCAATAATTTTAAATTTGAAAGAAAAATAGTAGAACTTATGGAGAAAGCCATAAAGATAGCATATAATAGATTACTTGTTAAGGTGCCAAGAAGAAAAGACGTGCCTGAATGGGTTCACGAACTTTTCATGGACACAGTCGAAATGGTAATTATAGATGATTCTGATGTGGAAATAATAGAATCAGAGGATTAAATTAAAATGATCAGAGACAGAACACATGCCAATTTATTAATACAGAATCCCTAAGAATGGATTGGGAAGAACTTGTCCCATATATTCTTCGAATTAAGGAAACGTTTACAAAATCTTATAAATGTTTAAACCAAAACAGAAAAATCCAAAAAGAAACGTTAGACAAGCACGCAAAGATTCTTGTTGACTCTTTTAACGAAGCAAGAAGCCTAGTGCATGCAAACAGAGAAAAGATAGACGGAACAAACTGGTCAAAAGTATCAAAACTATTAACCAGGTTACGTTCTAACTTAGTTACCGTACAGAAAAAGTATAACCTTAAAATATTTATACCGACGATCCTAAACACACCTTTAACAATAGACGAAGAATCAGGAAGCCAACAAGAAATAGACTCAGAAGAAGAGGAGAATTTGGAATCTGACGAAGGTGCAGAAGTAGAAGAAAAAGATCTAAACGATCTGACAATCCCTGCACGATTGACATTATCAGAACAGGATAAAGATTCAGAGTCAGAAGGAGAAGTAAAAGAAAACATCATGGCTGATTTAAGCGCCCGAAGGGCATATATGAAGGACACTTCAAGCGCCATTCCAGAGTTCAATGGACAAAAATTACATCTCCGAAGATTCATAACAGCTTTAGAGATGGTAAATATGATGAAAGGTGATTTTGAAGATATAGCTGTTGTGGTAATAAAATCAAAAATTAGTGCCCCAACACTGTACACAGTCCAAAATGAAACATCAATTGAAGCAATAATACAAAAATTGCAAGACACTATAGTTGGTGAAAAACCCAACGTGATTAAAGCCAAACTAAACAAAACTACTCAGAGTGGTAAAACAGCTGAAAAGTATACATCGGAAGTCGACAATTTACGCAAACTCCTAGAAGCTGCGTATATTGACGACGGTATGTCGGCAGAAATGGCCCAGAGGTATAGCGTTGACGATGCTATAGAAGCAATGGTCCAAAATTGTGAGCAAGCAAGACTTAAAGCAATTCTTGACGCCGGCAATTTTAAAACCATGGATGAAGTAATACTAAAGTACTTACGAAAGAGTACTGAGATAAATGGAAAGCCAAACTCTGTTATGTTTGCCCAAAGAGGCCGTGGTAATTATAATAACAGATATAATTATCGGGGTAGAGGTAATGGTCGCGGTAATTATAATAATTATAACAATTATAATAATAATTACAACAATGGCCAAAATTATAACCAGAACTACAACCAGAGAGGAAACAACAGAGGTTACGGCAGAAACAATAACAGAGGGAATAGAGGAAACAACCAACAAAACAGAGGTTATAACTCTAATAATAGCAATGTTAGGGTAGCCCAGAATAATTCGGGAAACTCCCAACAACCTTTAGATACTCAACAATAAAAAATTACAAGGTTTACACCATCAGTCTCAGTAAAAGCACATTTGCAAGTTTCACTAACGTAGCAACAGGAAAAGAGTTAGTATTTTTAATAGACACAGGTGCTGACATATCCATATTAAAAGAAAATTCCGACAACTTCCAATATATTCAAACCAATCAAATAATAAATATACAGGGAATAAGTCAAGAAATAACAAAATCAAAAGGACTTACTTCCATAGAAATACAAACCTCTAAATACATAATTCCACACGATTTTCATATCGTAAATTTACAATTCGCTATTCCTTGTGATGGAATACTAGGTATCGATTTCATAAGAAAATATAACTGTCAATTAGATTTCAAACCGACTGAGGATTGGCTTATAATTAGACCAAATAATTTACAATATCCCATATATGTACCAATAGCATACAGTTCTGGCAACAACTCCATAGTTCTGCCAGCAAGATCACAAGTTGTCCGAAAAATTGAAATAACCTCAGCGGAAGACAGTATATTAATTCCGAACCAAGAAATTCAGCAGGGTATTTACATAGCAAATACCATAGCATCTTCTCAAAACGCATTCATAAAATTACTAAATACAACAAACACAAATCAAATAGTCAAGATAAATAACTTGCAGTACGAATCACTTTCGAACTACGAAGTAGTTAAAACAAGTTCAGAAGATAGAGAGAAAACGGTATTAGCGACACTCTCGAAGAATTTCCCACCACTGTTCAATAGCCAACTAACCAAATTATGCACACAGTATAGTGATGTGTTCGGTTTGGAAACCGAATCTATAACTACCAATAATTTTTATAAACAAAAACTGAGACTGAAAGATGATGAACCAATATATATAAAGAACTACAGAAATCCTCATAGTCAAAAAGACGAGATACAAAAACAAGTCCAAAAGTTAATAGATGACAAAATAGTTGAACCATCGGTATCAGCTTATAACAGCCCACTGTTACTTGTACCAAAGAAATCACTGCCTAATTCCGAAAAGAAGAAATGGCGATTAGTAATTGACTATCGTCAGATTAATAAAAAATTGTTGTCCGATAAATTCCCACTCCCAAGGATTGATGATATTCTAGATCAACTGGGAAGGGCGAAGTACTTTTCGTGCCTGGATTTAATGTCAGGTTTTCATCAGATAGAACTCGAAAAAGAGTCACGAAATGTTACATCCTTTTCAACAAACAATGGTTCATATCGCTTCACGCGATTACCATTTGGTCTAAAGATAGCGCCAAATTCATTCCAGAGAATGATGACTATAGCATTCACTGGACTTGAACCTTCTCAAGCATTCCTTTATATGGACGATTTAATAGTCATTGGTTGTTCTGAAAAACATATGCTCAATAACTTAACAGATGTGTTTGAGAAATGTAGGCAACACAACCTAAAATTACATCCCGAAAAATGTTCATTTTTTATGAATGAAGTTACCTTTTTGGGGCATAAATGCACAGACAAAGGAATCTTGCCTGATGACACAAAATACGACGTCATCCAAAATTATCCAGTCCCCCACGATGCGGACAGCGCTAGAAGATTCATTGCATTTTGCAATTATTACAGAAGATTCATAAAGAATTTTTCCGACTATTCTCGTCACATAACAAGATTATGTAAAAAAGATGTAAAATTTGAATGGACAGCTGACTGTCAAAATGCTTTTGAACATCTAAAATCGGCATTAATGAA
The DNA here is from genome assembly GCA_018150345.1 of Drosophila equinoxialis. Classification (NCBI taxonomy): domain Eukaryota; kingdom Metazoa; phylum Arthropoda; class Insecta; order Diptera; family Drosophilidae; genus Drosophila; species Drosophila equinoxialis. Next base: position 55,769 of record JAECWI010000306.1, read on the forward strand.
CCCAACTCTATTGCAATACCCAGATTTCAGCAAAGAATTTTGCATAATCACTGATGCGAGTAAACACGCATGTGGAGCAGCCCTAACACAGAACAAAGAAGGACTCCAGCTACCAGTTGCATACGCATCAAGAGCCTTTACAAAAGGTGAGAGCAACAAGAGTACAACGGAACAAGAATTAGCAGCTATTCATTGGGCAATAACACATTTCAGACCATACATTTATGGTAGACATTTCACCGTCAAAACTGATCACAGAGCACTTACTTATCTATTTTCAATGATAAATCCAAGTTCGAAACTAACGCGAATGAGACTTGAATTAGAGGAATATGACTTCACAGTAGAGTATCTAAAGGGTAAAGATAATTATGTAGCAGATGCCCTATCAAGAATAACAATCACAGACTTACAAAACATACAAATCGACAATAAAATTCTGAAAGTCACTACCAGAAACCAAAATAAACAGTTAAAATCCTGCGCAGGGAACGAAAAAGAAAAAGAAGATTTGCAAAAAGCAAACTCTAGATGCTTCTAAGCCCAACGTATACGAAGTCATTGTAAATGACGAGGTACGAAAAGTAGTGACCTTGCGAATAACAGATACTCTATGCACACTAAAACATGGAAAGAAAATTATAGCAAGATTTGATGTTAGCGATATGTACACCAATGGAATTCTTGACCTAAGTCAATTCTTTCAAAGGCTCGAAAAAGAAGCCGGTATACTCAATATCAGCCAACTCAAAGTGGCACCGAGCGAAAAGATCTTCGAGACCATCTCAATAGAGTCTTTTAAAATAATGGGCAAAAACATATTACAATCATTAAGAGTAGCGCTACTCAAGCCGGTGACCCTATTAGCAAATAATGATAAAGAAAAAGAAGCAATACTGTTTACATTCCATGATGATCCTATACAAGGAGGTCATACAGGAATAGCTAGAACATTAGCAAAAATAAAAAGACATTACTACTGGAGAAATATGACACGAGATATCTCAAAATATATAAAAAAATGTAACAAGTGTCAAAAGTCAAAAACGACTAAACATACTAAAACTCCAATGATTATTACTGAAACGCCACAAAAGGCCTTCGACAGGGTAATAGTGGATACGATCGGTCCATTACCTGAATCAGAACAAGGAAATGAATATGCAGTAACTTTAATCTGCGATTTGACAAAATATCTGGTAGCAATACCAATTAAAGATAAAAGTGCGAAAACAGTAGCAAAAGCTATATTTGAAGATTTTATTCTGAAGTACGGTCCAATGAAGACGTTCATTACGGACATGGGAACAGAATATAAAAATTCTATTATTACCGACTTATGCAAAAGTTTGAAAATAAAAAATATTACTTCTACCGCACATCATCATCAGACTGTAGGTACTGTGGAGCGAAGCCACCGAACACTTAATGAGTTCATACGCTCATACATTTCAGTCGACAAAACAGATTGGGATGTATGGCTACAATACTTCGTATACTGCTTTAACACAACACCCTCTATGGCACATGATTATTGTCCATATGAGTTGGTATTTGGTAAAACATCGAATTTGCCAAAACATTTCAATAGCATAGACAGTATAAACCCACTTTATAATGTGGAAGATTATGCTAAGGAATCGAAGTTTAGACTAGAGCAAGCGTATAAGCGAGCTAGATTAATGTTAGAAAAACATAAGGAAAAACAGAAAGTTAATTACGATAGAAATATCTTTGATTTCGATTTAAAAGTAGGAGACCAGGTTTTACTAAAGAACGAAACAGGTCACAAGCTAGATTTTAGATATACAGGACCATATAAGGTAGAAAGCATAGGAGATAACGATAACGTTACAATACTAGGCAATAAAAACAAAAAACAAACAGTACATAAGGATAGGTTAAAAAGTTTTGTTTCATAATCATTTTATTTCTCTATATATATATAGTATGGCCATACATAGAAAAAAAAAAAAAATATACAAAAATAAAAAAAAAAAAAAAATTTTTTTTTTTGCCTTTGTACAATATTTTGAAGTAAATCAATATTTCATGACTCGATTTATAAAACTAAAATAACTTCATATAATTACGTTATTTTTCTAAAGGAGGGAGATGTAGCATGTTCACATATCGGATGATCACTGTACCCAGTTATGTACATACATAATTCATAAATAATATCGAAAATATATTGTAGCACTTTGTCACAATATTTATGTATACACATTCAAGTACCATGCGTCTTCTGTAACAAGACCATCCATGAATGCATGGTACTGGACAGTGCTGAGTCGGCATATCTAACACGCGCAACGACTCAGTCACCAAGTGAACATGAGACGTCCTCACTCTTCCGCAGCGAGCATACATAATTATGTAAACATTTATACATAAGCTTACCGCTCCTCTGCTAGCTTCACTGGCAGCGTAGTCACGCGGACATTAGCTATACTGAACAATTGTTAAGATTTAAGAATTCATTCAATAAACAGAAGACGAAGTGAAAACACTGAAATCAAATGAGTACATGAAATCAACTTAGTACACCAGCTCATATTCAGGCGATACGGGATTTGCCCATCCCAAGAAATAGCAAGGAATTAGAGCGTTGCTTAGGCCTATTCTCATACTTCCGCCGATTTGTATCAGGTTTCGCTAAGATTGCGTGTCCGCTGTCTCGATTGTTAAGAAAAGATACCCCTTATGTCTTCTCCGAGGAATGCCTTGAAGCTTTCCGAGCACTGAAGTTGAAATTGATCGAATCCCCCGTGTTATCTATTTACAACCCGAAGTCTGAAACAGAGTTACACTGCGATGCTAGTTCAATCGGTTTCGGAGCAGTGCTCCTCCAGAAACAAACAGACGGTAAATTACACCCAGTGTCCTACTTCTCTAAGATGGCCTCCGCCGCTGAATCGAAATTACACAGTTATGAGCTAGAGACGTTAGCTATCGTGTATTCCTTAAAACGTTTTGAGACATACCTTAAGTTCATCCCGTTCAAAATCGTGACCGATTGCAATTCCCTTGCGCTGACACTGAGAAATGGTGGACACTCCGCCAAGATTGCTCGCTGGGCCCTACTGTTGGAAAACTATAACTACACAATTGTACACCGCTCGGGGGGTTGGTATGCCCCATGCTGATGCTCTAAGCAGAATAGAAACTGCCGCCTATGTTGATGATCTAAACCTCGACTTCCAACTGCAGTTAACCCAGAACCGGGACCCTGAGATTGTCAAACTCCGAGAGGAGTTGGAGAATTATGAGATAGCAGATTTCGAACTGCGAGATGGCGTAGTGTACCGCCTGTCCTCAACGAGTGTACCCCAACTTTATGTCCCTTCCGAAATGATAAATCATGTCATACGAGTAGTGCACGAGAAGCTTGGCCATATGGCCACGGAGAAATGTTGTACACAGATCAAGAAGCATTACTGGTTCCCGTGTATGAAGTCTTATGTTAACAATTACATTAAAAACTGCCTCAAGTGTATATACTACTCCGCGTCCGCTTCGGACCACCGTGTCACGTTACATAGTATTCCGAAAGTGCCCCTTCCGTTTGATACCGTTCATATTGACCATCTGGGCCCCCTTCCGTCCATACGCTCTAAGAAAAAGTATCTTCTGGTTGTCATTGACGCTTTTACTAAATTCGTGAAGTTGTACCCTGCCGCCACGACCAATTCACGTGAAGTATGTCAGGCATTAGAATCCCAGTATTTCGCAAATTACAGAAGGCCCCGCCGAATCATCAGCGATCGAGGTACCTGCTTTACTTCCTCCGAGTTTGAAGAGTTTCTGAAGGCCAATAATATAATTCATGTGCTGAATGCCACTGCCTCACCCCCGGGCCAACGGCCAAGTCGAGCGGGTTAACCGTGTTTTGGGCCCCATGTTGGGGAAACTAACGGAACCTGTGGACCACGCAGATTGGGTCCAACAACTGCCGAATATAGAGTTTGCGTTGAATAACTCCGTCCACTCCACAACCAAATTTGCCGCTTCCGTACTTCTATTCGGTATTGAACAACGAGGTGTGGTAGTGGATGAACTAACCGAACGGTTGGGTGAGAGAACGGAGGAGGTCGATGCCTCAGAGGTAGACGTCCGGAGATTAGCCTTTCGTAACATTGTTAAATCCCAGGAATATAATTCGGAATATTATTCGAAGCATCACCCCCCGCCGTTAGTTTCGAGGAAGGGGGATTTCGTAGTTATTAAGAATGTGGATACTTCGGCAGGCACAAACAAAAAGCTTATCAGGCGATATCGTGGTCCGTATGTGGTTCATAAAAAACTTCCGAATGACCGATATGTTATCCGGGATGTAGAAGGTTCCCAAATCACCCAACTACCATATGACGGGGTCCTAGAAGCCTCCAAATTAAAGCTATGGGTTGCCCCTGATCAGGATTGCACTTCTGATAACCAAACAAAGGCGACACCAGCCACTTAAGGTTCTTATTTACCTCCACTCCCCTTTTCCGTTGTTAACAATTGGAATCGAGGTCGATTCCTCGTCAGGACGGCCGAGTTGTAAGATTCCAATTATTTACAAAGTCTGTTAAATACTCATGCATATACCGAAACCAGTATTGTAGTATCGATTGTTAGTGATAAGTATCGATTGTTAGTAATAAGTATCGATTGTTAGTAATAAGTATCGATTGTTAGATAGACAGAAGACGGTTTCTCTCTTCTCTTCCGGCAACGCAACGAACAAGTTGTCTGCGCAGAACAAACCAAAATTAAATCCACAAAATACGAACTAATCGTTCTCATTCTTTTTCAATAAATAGATTATTTCAAAGTAAGTAAGTCGTCTCGCCGACTTAGGTATACCATACACCAGTAAAACAAATATTTCAAATTTATTAAACCAATGCATTTTCACATGCTTTTTATTACAAGCATATCTTATAATCTCCCTCACTCAAGTATACGAGCACCCTAGCGCCCCCACCAGCCAACGGCCAACTACGGCCTTATGGAAAAACGTTTATATGCATAACTTGGTTGTTTTTTGATCAAATTTGGTGTTTTGCTGGGTATTAGTATCAAATTCAAGTGTGCCAAAATTTATTACAAAAGGTAGAAAATTACGTGAGATAATCGAGTTTTCCCAAATTACGGGGGCGGAAAGGGGCGTGGCAAAATTTGGTGTCTCTAGCTATTATAGTCTTTAAGAAAATCAAATTTGTTTAAATTTCGTGGGCGGAGGGGGGGCGTGGCAAATTTTTTTGCAACAAATTTGTGCGCGCTTACTAAAGGATTAATCCTACTAAATTTGATGTCTTTAGCTATTGTAGTCTTTAAGAAAATCAAATTTGTTTAATTTTCGTGGGCGGAGGGGCGGAGGGGGCGTGGCAAAAATTTGAAATAACTTGACCACCGTAGGTAATACACGAGTCTACTTACCAAATTTGGTGACTCTAGCTCTTATAGTCTCTGAGATCTACGTGTTCATACGGACAGACGGACGGACGGACGGACATGTCTATATCGACTCGGCTGTTGATACTGATCAAGAATATATATACTTTATGGGGTCGGAAAAGCTTCCTTCTGCCTGTTACATACATTTTTTACATACACCCTATGGGTGTATGGTATAAAAAAATGCAACATAACCTAATAAAAACCCACTAACAACACACACAAAATATACAAACAAAAAACACAAAATGAAATTACACAACTCCCATCAATAATAACACGCACAAATAAAAGGAGAAAAACTAAAAGCCACACAAATAAAATATGCCACAATTAAAACGCACACTGGCACAAATACCGCCAATCACTACACCTACGCATATGCATCTACTAATACAATTACAAAAACAAAACTCTAAAACCCAAAACTCTAAACTAAACTCTAAAACACAAAACTCTAAACTAAATGCTACAACACACAAACAAATATGCAGCTAACAACAACATATGCAAGCAAACAAGTGGCAACAAACAACTCACACCGCACACACATAATACACCATAACTAAAACGCACACAAGCATAAAACTGCCAACTACTACACATACATGCATGCAACTATCACAAAACAAAATCAGTAAAACAAAACACAATCTTTTTAATTAATCAAAACCAAATCCCTAAATCAAATTATTAATACACAAACTAATCACAAATCACTTCACTTAAAAAACACACATGCATGCAAACTCCAAAAGCAAAAAAGCACACCTGAAATATAAAACACGCTGCCGGCCAATACCGACAGCCATACAACCCCCCAGGGGAGGGAAGAGAGACAACTTGGCGGAAACTGCTGGCCCTCATCACCCTGCTGCAGCCTAAAAACAAAAAGAGAAACATCAATTAATTAAATTATATACATATATTAACTAACCTAGAACTAAAACTATTTTTTAAAATTATACATAACTTACCAATGTTTACATTCCCAACATGCTTCTATACTAAATGTGACCAACCACCTAATAATCGATTACAAACACAACACATATCGATAACTCTAAAAATACTAACCTGAAAAAAATACTAACTAAATTAAAACCTTATCGATAATCATGCACAACCCGCCAAATTCAAATTAAAAACTAACAAAATACTTACCAATATACATGTAACTAAAATTAACAAAAAACAAATAAACAAAACCCACTGTTAACTCTAAGTAATTTTAATAATATATGTTTACCTATAAGCTAGTTTTTTAAGAAATTAACAAAATATATTGTAAAGATCCTTGTTTGGATAGAAACAATAAAGTAACCAGCAGCTTTGATCAGTTGCTTGGTGAATGGCGCACCACCGAGTGGCCCAAACAGAAAAAAAATATAACCAACAAATTAATTATACAAATTGGAATCTTAAATGCTCTAATAAAAAAAATTCTACCACTCACAATAAACACAAAAGAATCCAACGACATCATAACACACACAAATAGCATATTACAAAATCTAGAACAACAAACAGAAAGCATTAAAATAAACCTAAACATACCTAATAAAACACACACTCAATCTATACCTGAAAGAGAAAAAGAGGAAGACCGCCTCCACCCGCCCACTCTAAATAAAAAAACCTGAAAAACAAAACTAATATAACACAGCTGAAACAATTAAAAAGAAATACTTACCAAACTCTAATTAAATAAAGCGCTTACACAAATCAATAATTAAAACTTTATTTTAAACAGCAAACTCTTCTGATAACAAATTTTTGTTTTTAAATGTACCTACAAAATGAAAAGAAAAACAACTCAATTACAAAACTACACAAACACAAGTACTAAAACACAGCTAAAATTATCTAAAATATACATGCAAAAACACTAGACCAACTAAAACAACTTAACTCTAAAACAAAAACCAGAAAAACTAAAAAAGAACAGCAACTATACACTATAAAAACATCAATACTAAAACAATGCCTAAATAAACTAACTAATACAACAAAAGTTACAAAACATTACACAAAATATAATACTGAAATAACTCATTTTAAAAAACACACCGAAAATACATAAATGATCACATGAGCACTAAACTAAATAATACAATTCAATTCCAAATAAAAAATATCAAAAAAAGCTAACTTAGGCAATGACGAAGTTTATATACCCTTGCAGTCCTTGGCAATAATTTTTTTACATTTTGAAATTTCTTTCCTTGCAACTCAATTCATCAACACACAAACAAAACATTCAAATTATTTCTCTTTTTACTACAAATTTTTAAGGCAAGGCACAACACGCATACACATACATACATACGTGTAGCGCTACGTCTGTGTGTGCGTATGCATGTGCTCTGTTTGATTTGCTGATGACGTAGAACCGATTTGAATTGACTGTAACTTGTGTTCTATTTATCCGATCAAACTCAAATTTTGGGATCTGAGATTTTATATCAAGTTCTATTATATTGGTAAATTTCATGGCGATGCTCCAATTTTTGGAAAAATTTTGTTCTAGAGCTATATGATATAGTAGTCCGATCCTGACAATTTTCATACTCTATTATCTCCCGGCTAAAAGCTCAAGATGAAATTTCATTCCGATAGCTCTTAAGATGCCAGCGTGAAGTTGATTTGCACAGACGGACGGACGGACGGACAGACGGACATGGCTATATCGACTCAGCTTCTCATGCTGATCAAGAATATATATACTTTATGTGGTCGGAAACGTCTCCTTCTGTGCGTTACAAACATCTGACCAATTTTATAATACCCTCTGCAAGGGTATAATGATGAAAATATAAATCTTAATGCAAACTAAATCTCAAATTTAAATCAATACATGAATCAACTAACTAATACATCTAACTAAAATCTAAAATTCACAACAAAACTACAAATACAACATCAAATTCGACACATACTCAAAGCAAAACACGTGATCACTCTACCTCTAAAACGCATAAACACAATAACTAATACATATTAAAAACTAAAAACTAATTAATACAATGACTAGCCACCTAATGCAGCAATAGAAAACCCCAAAACTCACACCAAATCTATCACCTAAAGCACAAATCTTAAAAACACTCATAACAAAATACATGACTTTACCCCTGCAAAAGTAACACAATACAATACTAAATAAAAAGCATAAAAACACTAATACTACTACAAAATAAATGCTAAAACCAAAATGCTACACAAATTCATTACCTATTGCAACACAAAAACTCGCGAAATATACAATTAAACTAAAAATATAACAACAAATTTGAAACGCACTTATAACAAAAGAAATTTAAAACAATTTTTAAAAGATAAATGAAAAGGCATCTGTGGAGTCGTCCAGGCTGGCGATTCTGCATCTAACATCTCCAATTCGGATTTACAAAACTTAAAAAGAAAAAGAAACCAAAAACAAATTAATAAAAAATATCAAAGAAGCTAACTTCGGCTATGCCGAAGTTTATATACCCTTGCAGTCTTTCGCAATAATTTTGTTACATTTTGAAATTTCATTCCCTGCAACTGAATTCATCAATTCACAAACAAAACATTAAAATTATTTCTCTTTTTATAATAAATTTTCTTTCTTCTTGCATCATTCCCTTAAGCAAAGCACAACACGCATACACATACAGTTCTTGTAGCGCTGCGTCTGTTTGAGCAGCAACAGCGCTGCTTGCTGTCTACTAGGTCATCATTTGAACCGATTTGTGTTGACTGTAACTTCTGTTCTATTTATCCGATCAGATTCAAATTTTGGGATCTGTCAATTTATGTCAAATACTATCATATTGGTAAATTTCATGGGGATACTCCAATTTTTGCAAAAATGTTTGTTCTAGAACTATATGATATAGTGGCCCGATCCTGACAAATTTCATACTTTATCTAGCCCGGATAATAAAAAAGCCCACCAAAAAAAATTTCATCCCAATAGCTCCTAAGATGGCTGAGTAAAACGCGTACGCACAGACAGACGGCCAGACGGACATGGCTATATCGACTCAGCTTCTCATGTTGATCAAGAATATATATACTTTATGGGGTCGGAAACGTCTCCTTCTGTGCGTTACAAACATCTGACCAATTTTATAATACCCTCTGCAAGGGTATAATAATAAAAATTACAATTAACTATAGAAAAAATAAAAAGGGAGCGACAAAGCAATCACTACACCTACGCACATGCATCTACTAATACAATCACAAAAACAAAATTTTAAAACACAAAACTCTATAACTAAATGCTACAACACACAAACAAATATGCAGCTAACAACAACATAGTCAAGCAAACAAGTGGCAACAAACAACTTACACCGCACACACATGACACACCATAACTAAAACGCACACAAGCATAAAACAGCCAACTACTACACATACATGCATGCAACTATCACAAAACAAAATCACTAAAACAAAACACAATCTTTTTAATTAATCAAAACCAAATCCTTAAATCAAATTATTAATACACAAACTAATCACAAATCACTTCATTTAAAAACACTTATGCATGCAAACTAAACAAACACAACAAAAAAAAAAAAAAAAAAATGCAACATAACCTAATAAAAACCCACTAACAACACACATAAAATATACAAACAAAAAACACAAAATGAAATTACACAACTCCCACCAATAATAACACGCACAAATAAAAGGAGAAAAACTAAAAGCCACACAAATAAAATATGCCACAATTAAAACGCACACTGGCACAAATACCGCCAATCACTACACCTACGCATATGCATCTACTAATACAATTACAAAAACAAAACTCTCCTAAACTAAACTCTAAAACACAAAACTCTAAACTAAATGCTACAACACACAAACAAATATGCAGCTAACAACAACATAGTGCAAGCAAACAAGTGGCAACAAACAACTCACACCGCACACACATAATACACCATAACTCAAACGCACACAAGCATAAAACTGCCAACTACTACACATACATGCATGCAACTATCACAAAACAAAATCAGTAAAACAAAACACAATCTTTTTAATTAATCAAAACCAAATCCCTAAATCAAATTATTAATACACAAACTAATCACAAATCACTTCACTTAAAAAACACACATGCATGCAAACTCCAAAAGCAAAAAGCACACCTGAAATATAAAACACGCTGCCGGCCAATACCGACAGCCATACATGCCCCCAGGGGAGGGAAGAGAGACAACTTGGCGGAAACTGCTGGCCCTCATCACCCTGCTGCAGCCTAAAAACAAAAAGAGAAACATCAATTAATTAAATTATATACATATATTAACTAACCTAGAACTAAAACTATTTTTTAAAATTATACATAACTTACCAATGTTTACATTCCCAACATGCTTCTATACTAAATGTGACCAACCACCTAATAATCGATTACAAACACAACACATATCGATAACTCTAAAAATACTAACCTGAAAAAATACTAACTAAATTAAAACCTTATCGATAATCATGCACAACCCGCCAAATTCAAATTAAAAACTAACAAAATACTTACCAATATACATGTAACTAAAATTAACAAAACTCAAATAAACAAAACCCACTGTTAACTCTAAGTAATTTTAATAATATATGTTTACCTATAAGCTAGTTTTTTAAGAAATTAACAAAATATATTGTAAAGATCCTTGTTTGGATAGAAACAATAAAGTAACCAGCAGCTTTGATCAGTTGCTTGGTGAATGGCGCACCACCGAGTGGCCCAAACAGAAAAAAAATATAACCAACAAATTAATTATACAAATTGGAATCTTAAATGCTCCAATAAAAAAAATTCTACCACTCACAATAAACACAAAAGAATCCAACGACATCATAACACACACAAATAGCATATTACAAAATCTAGAACAACAAACAGAAAGCATTAAAATAAACCTAAACATACCTAATAAAACACACACTCAAACTATACCTGAAAGAGAAAAAGAGGAGGACCGCCTCCACCCGCCCACTCTAAATAAAAACAAAACCTGAAAAACAAAACTAATATAACACACCTGAAACAATTAAAAAGAAATACTTAGCAAACTCTAATTAAATAAAACGCTTACACAAATCAATAATTAAAACTTTATTTTAAACAGCAAACTCTTCTGATAACAAATTTTTGTTTTTAAATGTACCTATAAAATGAAAAGAAAAACAACTCAATTACAAAACTACACAAACACAAGTACTAAAACACAGCTAAAATTATCTAAAATATACATGCAAAAACACTAGACCAACTAAAACAACTTAACTCTAAAACAAAAATCAGAAAAACTAAAAAAGAACAGCAACTATACACTATAAAAACATCAATACTAAAACAATGCCTAAATAAACTAACTAATACAACAAAAGTTACAAAACATTCACAAAATCTAATACTGAAATAACTCATTTTAAAAAACACACCAAAAATACATAAATGATCACATGAGCACTAAACTAAATAATACAATTCAATTCCAAATAAAAATGATAAAAATATAAATCTTAATGCAAACTAAATCTCAAATTTAAATCAATACATGAATCAACTAACTAATACATCTAACTAAAATCTAAAATTCACAACAAAACTACAAATACAACATCAAATTCAAATTATTACTCTTTTAAAGCAAATACACGTGATCACTCTACCTCTAACAACGCATAAACACAACAACTAATACATATTAAAAAGTAAAAACTAATTAATACAATGACTTAGCCACCTAATGCAGCAAAAAGAAATCCCCAAAACTCACACCAAATCTATCACCTAAAGCACAAATCTTAAAAACACTCATATCAAAATACATGACTTTACCCTGTCAAAAGTAACACAATACAATACTAAATAAAAAGCATAAAAACACTAATACTACTACAAAATAAATGCTAAAAATGTTTGCTACAACTATTCACCACCTATTGCAACACAAAAACTCATGAAATATACAATTAAACTAAAAAAATTAACAACAAATTTGAAACGCACTTATAACAAAAGAAAAATAAAACAATTTTTAAAAGATAAATGAAAAGGCATCTGTGGATTAGTCCAGGCTGGCGATTCTGCATCTAACATCTCCAATTCGATTTACAAAACCTAAAAAGAAAAAGAAACCAAAAACAAATTAATAAAAAAATAAAAATTACAATTAACTATAGAAAAAATAAAAAAGCGACAAAGCAATCACTACACCTACGCACATGCTCTCTAATACAATCACAAAAACAAAATTTTAAAACACAAAACTCTATAACTAAATGCTACAACACACAAACAAATATGCAGCTAACAACAACATAGTCAAGCAAACAAGTGGCAACAAACAACTTACACCGCACACACATGACACACCATAACTAAAACGCACACAAGCATAAAACTGCCAACTACTACACATACTTGCATGCAACTATCACAAAACAAAAACTCTAAAACAAAACACAATCTTTTTAATTAATCAAAACCAAATCCCTAAATCAAATTATTAATACACAAACTAATCACAAATCACTTCATTTAAAAACACTTATGCATGCAAACTAAACAAACACACAAAAAAAAAAAAAAAAAAAAATGCAACATAACCTAATAAAAACCCACTAACAACACACACAAAATATACAAACAAAAAACACAAAATGAAATTACACAACTCCCACCAATAATAACACGCACAAATAAAAGAAGAAAAACTAAAAGCCACACAAATAAAATATGCCACAATTAAAACGCACACTGGCACAAATACCGCCAATCACTACACCTACGCATATGCATCTACTAATACAATTACAAAAACAAAACTCTAAAACACAAAACTCTAAACTAAACTCTAAAACACAAAACTCTAAACTAAATGCTACAACACACAAACAAATATGCAGCTAACAACAACATAGTCAAGCAAACAAGTGGCAACAAACAACTCACACCGCACACACATAATACACCATAACTAAAACGCACACAAGCATAAAACTGCCAACTACTACACATACATGCATGCAACTATCACAAAACAAAATCACTAAAACAAAACACAATCTTTTTAATTAATCAAAACCAAATCCCTAAATCAAATTATTAATACACAAACTAATCACAAATCACTTCACTTAAAAAACACACATGCATGCAAACTCCAAAAGCAAAAAGCACACCTGAAATATAAAACACGCTGCCGGCCAATACCGACAGCCATACATGCCCCCAGGGGAAGGAAGAGAGACAACTTGGCGGAAACTGCTGGCCCTCATCACCCTGCTGCAGCCTAAAAACAAAAAGAGAAACATCAATTAATTAAATTATATACATATATTAACTAACCTAGAACTAAAACTATTTTTTAAAATTATACATAACTTACCAATGTTTACATTCCCAACATGCTTCTATACTAAATGTGACCAACCACCTAATAATCGATTACAAACACAACACATATCGATAACTCTAAAAAATACTAACCCTGAAAAAAATACTAACTAAATTAAAACCTTATCGATAATCATGCACAACCCGCCAAATTCAAATTAAAAACTAACAAAATACTTACCAATATACATGTAACTAAAATTAACAAAAAACAAATAAACAAAACCCACTGTTAACTCTAAGTAATTTTAATAATATATGTTTACCTATAAGCTAGTTTTTTAAGAAATTAACAAAATATATTGTAAAGATCCTTGTTTGGATAGAAACAATAAAGTAACCAGCAGCTTTGATCAGTTGCTTGGTGAATGGCGCACCACCGAGTGGCCCAAACAGAAAAAAAATATAACCAACAAATTAATTATACAAATTGGAATCTTAAATGCTCTAATAAAAAAAATTCTACCACTCACAATAAACACAAAAGAATCCAACGACATCATACACACACAAATAGCATATTACAAAATCTAGAACAACAAACAGAAAGCATTAAAATAAACCTAAACATACCTAATAAAACACACACTCAATCTATACCTGAAAGAGAAAAAGAGGAGGACCGCCTCCACCCGCCCACTCTAAATAAAAACAAAACCTGAAAAACAAAACTAATATAACACACCTGAAACAATTAAAAAGAAATACTTACCAAACTCTAATTAAATAAAACGCTTACACAAATCAATAATTAAAACTTTATTTTAAACAGCAAACTCTTCTGATAACAAATTTTTGTTTTTAAATGTACCTATAAAATGAAAAGAAAAACAACTCAATTACAAAACTACACAAACACAAGTACTAAAACACAGCTAAAATTATCTAAAATATACACGCAAAAACACTAAACCAACTAAAACAACTTAACTCTAAAACAAAAATCAGAAAAACTAAAAAAGAACAGCAACTATACACTATAAAAACATCAATACTAAAACAATGCCTAAATAAACTAACTAATACAACAAAAGTTACAAAACATTACACAAAATCTAATACGGAAATAACTCATTTTAAAAAACACACCAAAAATACATAAATGATCACATGAGCACTAAACTAAATAATACAATTCAATTCCAAATAAAAATGATCAAAGAATTGTATAAATCTTCGGCAATGCCAAAGTCTAAATACCCTGCAGAATTTCGCAATCATTTTTATACATGAATCAACTAACTAATACATCTAACTAAAATCTAAAATTCACAACAAAACTACAAATACACTTCAAATTCGAACTTACTTTTATAAGAAAAATTCTTGATTTTGCACTCTTACCTCTAAAACGCATAACACACAACAACTAATACATATTAAAAAGTAAAAACTAATTAATACAATGACTAGCCACCTATTGCAGCAAAAGAACTTCCCGCAAAGCTCTCTACTAGGTCTATCATTTGAACCGATTAGTGTTGACTATAACTTCTGTTCTATTTATCCGATCAGATTCATAATTTTGGGACTCTGTCAATTTATGTAACAAATACTATCATATTGGTAAAATTCATGGGGATACTCCAACATTTTTGCAAAAAAATGTTTGTTCTAGAACTATATGATATAGTGGGCCGATAACCTGACAAATTTCATACTTTATCTAGCCCGGATAATAACAAAAAACCCAAAAAAATTTCATCCCAATAGCTCCTAAGATGGCTTAAAGATAAAACGCGTACGCACAGACAGACGGTCAGACGGACATGGCTATATCGACTCAGCTTCTCATGTTGATCAAGAATATATATACTTTATGGGGTCGGAAACGTCTCCTTCTGTGCGTTACAAACATCTGACCAATTTTATAATACCCTCTGCAAGGGTATAATAAAAATTACAATTAACTATAGGAAAAAATAAAAAAAGCGACAAAGCAATCACCACCTACGCACATGCATCTACTAATACAATCACAAAAACAAAATTTTAAAACACAAAACTCTATAACTAAATGCTACAACACACAAACAAATATGCAGCTAACAACAACATAGTCAAGCAAACAAGTGGCAACAAACAACTTACACCGCACACACATGACACACCATAACTTAAACGCACACAAGCATAAAACAGCCAACTACTACACATACTTGCATGCAACTATCACAAAACAAAAACTCTAAAACAAAACACAATCTTTTTAATTAATCAAAACCAAATCCCTAAATCAAATTATTAATACACAAACTAATCACAAATCACTTCATTTAAAAACACTTATGCATGCAAACTCCAAAAGCAAAAAGCACACCTGAAATATAAAACACGCTGCCGGCCAATACCGACAGCCATACATGCCCCCAGGGGAGGGAAGAGAGACAACTTGGCGGAAACTGCTGGCCCTCATCACCCTGCTGCAGCCTAAAAACAAAAAGAGAAACATCAATTAATTAAATTATATACATATATTAACTAACCTAGAACTAAAACTATTTTTTAAAATTATACATAACTTACCAATGTTTACATTCCCAACATGCTTCTATACTAAATGTGACCAACCACCTAATAATCGATTACAAACACAACACATATCGATAACTCTAAAAATACAACCTGAAAAATACTAACAAATTAAAACCTTATCGATAATCATGCACAACCCGCCAAATTCAAATTAAAAACTAACAAAATACTTACCAATATACATGTAACTAAAATTAACAAAAAACAAATAAACAAAACCCACTGTTAACTCTAAGTAATTTTAATAATATATGTTTACCTATAAGCTAGTTTTTTAAGAAATTAACAAAATATATTGTAAAGATCCTTGTTTGGATAGAAACAATAAAGTAACCAGCAGCTTTGATCAGTTGCTTGGTGAATGGCGCACCACCGAGTGGCCCAAACAGAAAAAAAAATATAACCAACAAATTAATTATACAAATTGGAATCTTAAATGCTCTAATAAAAAAAAATTCTACCACTCACAATAAACACAAAAGAATCCAACGACATCATAACACACACAAATAGCATATTACAAAATCTAGAACAACAAACAGAAAGCATTAAAATAAACCTAAACATACCTAATAAAACACACACTCAATCTATACCTGAAAGAGAAAAAGAGGAGGACCGCCTCCACCCGCCCACTCTAAATAAAAACAAAACCTGAAAAACAAAACTAATATAACACACCTGAAACAATTAAAAAGAAATACTTACCAAACTCTAATTAAATAAAACGCTTACACAAATCAATAATTAAAACTTTATTTTAAACAGCAAACTCTTCTGATAACAAATTTTTGTTTTTAAATGTACCTATAAAATGAAAAGAAAAACAACTCAATTACAAAACTACACAAACACAAGTACTAAAACACAGCTAAAATTATCTAAAATATACATGCAAAAACACTAGACCAACTAAAACAAATTAACTCTAAAACAAAAATCAGAAAAACTAAAAAAGAACAGCAACTATACACTATAAAAACATCAATACTAAAACAATGCCTAAATAAACTAACTAATACAACAAAAGTTACAAAACATTACACAAAATCTAATACTGAAATAACTCATTTTAAAAAACACACCAAAAATACATAAATGATCACATGAGCACTAAACTAAATAATACAATTCAATTCCAAATAAAAATGATAAAAATATAAATCTTAATGCAAACTAAATCTCAAATTTAAATCAATACATGAATCAACTAACTAATACATCTAACTAAAATCTTAAATTCACAACAAAACTACAAATACAACATCAAATTCGACACATACTCAAAGCAAAACACGTGATCACTCTACCTCTCAAAACGCATAAACACAACAACTAATACATATTAAAAACTAAAAACTAATTAATACAATGACTAGCCACCTAACGCAGCAAAAGAAATCCCCCAAAACTCACACCAAATCTATCACCTAAAGCACAAATCTTAAAAACACTCATAACAAAATACATGACTTTACCCTGCAAAAGTAACACAATACAATACTAAATAAAAATCATAAAAACACTAATACTACTACAAAATAAATGCTAAAACCAAAATGCTACACAAATTCATTACCTATTGCAACACAAAAACTCGCGAAATATACAATTAAACTAAAAATATAACAACAAATTTGAAACGCACTTATAACAAAAGAAAAAAATAAAACAATTTTTAAAAGCTAAATGAAAAGGCATCTGTGGAGTAGTTTTCCAGGCTGGCGATTCTGCATCTAACATTTCCAATTCGGATTTACAAAACCTAAAGAAAAGCAACCAAAAACAATCAATACACAAACAAAACATTCACAATTAACTTTAGATTTATATAAATTTTTTTTCGACAAAGCATCACTACCTACGCACAAGCACAACTAATACGCATCACACATACAAAATTCTTGTAGCACATGCTCTAAAGTATATGTATGCATGTACTCAAACTGTTTGAGCAGCAAACAGCGCTGTTTGCTGCCGGCAGCGCTGCTTGCTGTCTACTAGGTCATCATTTGAACCGATTTGTGTTGACTGTAACTTCTGTTCTATTTATCCGATCAGATTAAAATTTTGGGATCTGTCAATTTATGTCAAATACTATCATATTGGTAAATTTCATGGGGATACTCCAATTTTTTGAAAAAATGTTTGTTCCAGAACTATATGATATAGTGGCCCGATCCTGACAAATTTCATACTTTATCTAGCCCGGGTAATAAAAAGCCCACAAAAAAATTTCATCCCAATAGCTCTTAAGATGGCTGAGTAAAACGCGTACGCACAGACAGACGGACAGACATCATGGACGGACATGGCTATATCGACTCAGCTTCTCATGCTGATCAAGAATATATATACTTTATGGGGTCGGAAACGTCTCCTTCTGTGCGTTACAAACATCTGACCAATTTTATAATACCCTCTGCAAGGGTATAATAAAAATTACAATTAACTATAGAAAAAATAAAAAAGCGACAAAGCAATCACCACCTACGCACATGCATCTACTAATACAATCACAAAAACAAAATTTTAAAACACAAAACTCTATAACTAAATGCTACAACACACAAACAAATATGCAGCTAACAACAACATAGTCAAGCAAACAAGTGGCAACAAACAACTTACACCGCACACACATGACACACCATAACTAAAACGCACACAAGCATAAAACAGCCAACTACTACACATACATGCATGCAACTATCACAAAACAAAATCACTAAAACAAAACACAATCTTTTTAATTAATCAAAACAAAATCCCTAAATCAAATTATTTATACACAAACTAATCACAAGTCACTTCATTTAAAAACACTTATGCATGCAAACTAAACAAACACAAACAAAAAAAAAAAAAAAAAATGCAATATAACCTAATAAAAACCCACTAACAACACACACAAAATATACAAACAAAAAACACAAAATGAAATTACACAACTCCCACCAATAATAACACGCACAAATAAAAGGAGAAAAACTAAAAGCCACACAAATAAAATATGCCACAATTAAAACGCACACTGGCACAAATCACCGCCAATCACTACACCTACGCATATGCATCTACTAATACAATTACAAAAACAAAATTTTAAAACACAAAACTCTATAACTAAATGCTACAACACACAAACAAATATGCAGCTAACAACAACTTGACTAACAAGTCGCAACAAACAACTTACACCGCACACACATGACACACCATAACTAAAACGCACACAAGCATAAAACAGCCAACTACTACACATACTTGCATGCAACTATCACAAAACAAAAACTCTAAAACAAAACACAATCTTTTTAATTAATCAAAACCAAATCCCTAAATCAAATTATTAATACACAAACTAATCACAAGTCACTTCATTTAAAAACACTTATGCATGCAAACTAAACAAACACAAACAAAAAAAAAAAAAAAAATGCAATATAACCTAATAAAAACCCACTAACAACACACACAAAATATACAAACAAAAAACACAAAATGAAATTACACAACTCCCACCAATAATAACACGCACAAATAAAAGGAGAAAAACTAAAAGCCACACAAATAAAATATGCCACAATTAAAACGCACACTGGCACAAATACCGCCAATCACTACACCTACGCATATGCATCTACTAATACAATTACAAAAACAAAATTTTAAAACACAAAACTCTATAACTAAATGCTACAACACACAAACAAATATGCAGCTAACAACAACTTGACTAACAAGTCGCAACAAACAACTTACACCGCACACACATGACACACCATAACTAAAACGAACACAAGCATAAACCTGCCAACTACTACACATACTTGCATGCAACTATCACAAAACAAAAACTCTAAAACAAAACACAATCTTTTTAATTAATCAAAACCAAATCCCTAAATCAAATTATTAATACACAAACTAATCACAAGTCACTTCATTTAAAAACACTTATGCATGCAAACTAAACAAACACAAACAAAAAAAAAAAAAAAAAAAAAAATGCAATATAACCTAATAAAAACCCACTAACAACACACACAAAATATACAAACAAAAAACACAAAATGAAATTACACAACTCCCACCAATAATAACACGCACAAATAAAAGGAGAAAAACTAAAAGCCACACAAATAAAATATGCCACAATTAAAACGCACACTGGCACAAATACCGCCAATCACTACACCTACGCATATGCATCTACTAATACAATTACAAAAACAAAATTTTAAAACACAAAACTCTATAACTAAATGCTACAACACACAAACAAATATGCAGCTAACAACAACTTGACTAACAAGTCGCAACAAACAACTTACACCACACACATGACACATCATAACTAAAACGCACACAAGCATAAAACTGCCAACTACTACACATACTTGCATGCAACTATCACAAAACAAAAACTCTAAAACAAAACACAATCTTTTTAATTAATCAAAACCAAATCCCTAAATCAAATTATTAATACACAAACTAATCAAAAATCACTTCATTTAAAAACACTTATGCATGCAAACTAAACAAACACAAACAAAAACCAGAGGGCCGGTGTTAACTTCGACCGCGTCGAAGTTTGTATACCCCTTGCAACTGTTTTGGTAATTCTTTCCTTACCCACAGCCATCAAAGTGTAAAAACGTTTTATCCAAAAAGACTAATGTTTGCGAAAGAACGGCCTTCAATCTTAGCATAGGATATAACGAACTTTTTGATGAAAGTCACTGTTTTCCACCTATCGTTTCTATGGGAGCTATATGATATAGTCACCCGATCTTGATCAAATTTGGCACAATCATTAGTAAGAACATAAAACTGACAAATACCAACTTTTATGACAATAGCTATAAAATTAATGAAGTTATTGAGAAAGTCACTGTTCGTGACTTTGCCGTTTGTATGGGAGCTATATGATATAGTCACCCGATCTTGATCGAATTTGGCACAATCATTAATAAGAACATAAAACTGACAAATACCAACTTTTATGATAATAGCTATAAAATTAATGAAGTTATTGAGAAAGTCACTGTTCGTGACTTTGCCGTTTGTATGGGAGCTATATGATATAGTCACCCGATCTTGATCGAATTTGGCACAATCATTAATAAGAACATAAAACTGACAAATACCAACTTTTATGACAAGAGCTATAAAATTAATGAAGTTATTGAGAAAGTCACTGTTCGTGACTTTGCCGTTTGTATGGGAGCTATATGATATAGTCACCCGATCTTGATCAAATTTGGCACAATCATTAATAAGAACATAAAACTGACAAATACCAACTTTTATGACAATAGCTATAAAATTAATGAAGTTATTGAGAAAGTCACTGTTCGTGACTTTGCCGTTTGTATGGGAGCTATATGATATAGTCACCCTGATCTTGATCGAATTTGGCACAATCATTAACAAGAACATAAAACTGACCAAATACCAACTTTCATGACAATAGCTATAAAATTAATGAAGTTATTGAGAAAGTCACTGTTTCGTGACTTTGACGTTTGTATGGGAGCTATATGATATAGTGGTCCGATCCGGCTGAATCCGAGATATACAATGCCTGCAGTATATACAAGCCTACGTGCAAAATTTCAGCTCTGTAGCTCTTACGGTCTCGGAGGAGTTCGCGTTGATCCAGACGGACGGACGGACGGACGGACATGGCTATTTGAACTCGTCTCGTCGTGCTGATCAAGAATATATATACTTTATATAGTCTGAGATGCTTCGTTCTATGCGTTGCACACTTCTGACCAAAATTAATATACCCTTTTTGCAAGGGGTATAAATATCAAAGGAAGCTAACTTCGGCAATGGCCGAAGTTTATATATCCCTTGCAGTCCTTGGCAAAAATTTTTTTACATTTTGAAATTTCTTTCCTTGCAACTCAATTCATCAACACACAAACAAAACATTCAAATTATTTCTCTTTTACTACAAATTTTTAAGCAAGGCACAACACGCATACACATACATACATACGTGTAGCGCTACGTCTGTGTGTGCGTATGCATGTGCTCTGTTTGATTTGCTGATGACGTAGAACCGATTTGAATTGACTGTAACTTGTGTTCTATTTATCCGATCAAGCTCAAATTTTGGGATCTGAGATTTTATATCAAATTCTATTATATTGGTAAATTTCATGGCGATACTCCAATTTTTGCAAAAAATTTTGTTCTAGAGCTATATGATATAGTAGTCCGATCCTGACAATTTTCATACTCTATTATCTCCCGGCTAAAAGTAGCTCAAATATGAAATTTCATTCCGATAGCTCTTAAGATGCCAGCGTGAAGTTGATTTGCACAGACGGACGGACGGACAGACGGACATGGCTATATCGACTCAGCTTCTCATGCTGATCAAGAATATATATACTTTATGTGGTCGGGAAACGTCTCCTTCTGTGCGTTACAAACATTGACCATCTGACCATTTTATAATACCCTCTGCAAGGGTAAAAAAAAAAAAAATGCAACATAACCTAAAAAAAACCCACTAACAACACACACAAAATATACAAACAAAAAACACAAAATGAAATTACACAACTCCCACCAATAATAACACGCACAAATAAAAGGAGAAAAACTAAAAGCCACACAAATAAAATATGCCACAATTAAAACGCACACTGGCACAAATACCGCCAATCACTACACCTACGCATATGCATCTACTACAATACAATTACAAAACTTAAAACACAAAACTCTAAACTAAACTCTAAAACACAAAACTCTAAACTAAATGCTACAACACACAAACAAATATGCAGCTAACAACAACATATGCAAGCAAACAAGTCGCAACAAACAACTTACACCGCACACACATAATACACCATAACTAAAACGCACACAAGCATAAAACTGCCAACTACTACACATACATGCATGCAACTATCACAAAACACAAAAACACTAAAACAAAACACAATCTTTTTAATTAATCAAAACCAAATCCCTAAATCAAATTATTAATACACAAACTAATCACAAATCACTTCACTTAAAAAACACACATGCATGCAAACTCCAAAAGCAAAAAGCCCACCTGAAATATAAAACACGCTGCCGGCCAATACCGACAGCCATACATGCCCCCAGGGGACGGAAGAGAGACAACTTGGCGGAAACTGCTGGCCCTCATCACCCTGCAGCAGCCTAAAAACAAAAAGAGAAACATCAATTAATTAAATTATATACATATATTAACTAACCTAGAACTAAAACTATTTTTTAAAATTAAATATAACTTACCAATGTTTACATTCCCAACATGCTTCTATACTAAATGTGACCAACCACCTAATAATCGATTACAAACACAACACATATCGATAACTCTAAAAATACTAACCTGAAAAAAATACTAACTAAATTAAAACCTTATCGATAATCAGTAATGATACACACACACACATTCACTACAATCAGAATTTTATCAACTGTAAATTTTGTTTTCGTATGCTAGAAAAAAAAATGCGTGGACGCGGTGGTTACATTCAACGTGGACGGGGTTCCATTACATCAATGGGAAATCGGTATTACAACAACCGTAATTCCAGCAATTACGTGAGCCCACGAACCCAAGGAAACTATCGCCCGAACGGCGGACGCTATGAAAACAATTACCAGCATAACAACCACCGCTACAGGGGTGGTGGAGGAGGCAGCGGCGGAGGTGGCGGCA
Organism: Drosophila equinoxialis; assembly: GCA_018150345.1. Taxonomy (NCBI): domain Eukaryota; kingdom Metazoa; phylum Arthropoda; class Insecta; order Diptera; family Drosophilidae; genus Drosophila; species Drosophila equinoxialis. The sequence goes on from JAECWI010000306.1 coordinate 79,903, forward strand.
GTGGAGGAGGCGGTTGCAGCAATAGCCATCACTATGATAATCGCAGTCGCGACATTGTCAACCATCATAACTCGAGCAGCGGTGGCGGACGTTACGACTCCGGATCAAGTCACAAGCGTAGCTATGTAAGTATTGGAATAGGAGGGAAGGGAGATGCGAAAATGGTTAACAATTTCCCATTGATTTTCTGCTACAGGATTCAGGACGCGACCGAAGCGATGATCGCAGCAAACGTCAACGTATGGATGTAAGTTTGATAAATAATCGTAAACCATTTATTCGATTTGTACGTTATTCCAGAGGTTTTTCATAATTAATCCCCATTTATTTTTTTTTTTAAGATTTGTTTTGTTTTTTTTTTTTATTAAAACGTTGGCTATGTTTTCTGTAATGTTAATGATTTTCCAAATATTTATAGCACTATTTGTAAAGGTTAAACACCGGAATCTAGCGTTACGAGCTTTCTCCCTACCTAAAAAAAAAAAAACAAATATATATATATATATATATATATATATTAAAAAAAGTTAATAATATAAAATTATATAACTAATGCACAGAGCTCGCAGCCAGCCAGATATATATATATATATAAACATTATAATCCATTATATAAATATATATTATTTAAATATATAATATACATATATATTTTACTATGCGTCCAAGGCATAGCAATGATATTTAGCCAAAGATTGATCAATCGTCCTGGGACAGAGACATCTTCCATGTATAGAAATGCGATACACAACATCTCCTACTATATATAATGAGTTATATATATACTACATACATATATGTATATGGCTAATGTATGGCTTAAACCATCCAGCAGTCCAAAAAACAACAGAAAATCTTGATCTATTTCAAATAGTTAAAGAGTTTGAGGGTTTCCGCATCAATTTACCACACAATCTCTCCAGGATCAGCCCAACTTTTAAATAACAATTGTACATTTACATATATATATATATATTATATACGAAAAGTATATACATATATGCTATTTATCGTCCACAAAAGTTACCTATGTATCTCTATATATATATATATATATATTCGACCAAAACAAAAACAAACAACAAACCAAAATATGCTCCTACACTCCTTCCTACTCATCAATCGTCATAGGATTATCGTCCCACGAGCTCGTCAAACGATCGCATCGATCGTCCATCATCATCTTCGCAGAATATCGGAGGAGGCGGTTCATCATCGTCCAATTACCATCCACGCAGCAGTATCAGTGGCGGAGGAAGCGGCGGAGGTGGCGGCGGCTCAAGCTCCTATCGTCAGCGTGATGAGTCTGGATCTGGCAGTCGCCATCAGCGCGATTCGTCAATGGGACCACCCAAAATATCCCGTCCACGCGGCGGCACCATGAATATGCGTGGCGGGATTGTACGCAACATGCGTGGCGTTGGTACCATGCGCATTGTCCGTCCTCGGACCAATGATTCAAATGATTTGCGGACTATGCGCCGCCAGCTGCTCTATCCTCAGCAGAAAGATCGAGCTCTATTGGCTAAAATACAGCAGCTGAAAAGGTAATTAGACAAACAACAAAAACAAAACGTGAATTCAATTTGAATTGGCAGAGAAATACAGCTGAGAGAAAACAGTAATTCAGAGAGAGAGTGAGAGACATAAAGTGTGCGAGGATTCTTCTTCCTCTTTATGTGTCGCGCACAATGGTGTAATAATAATGACATTCAGAGAGAGATTGGGAATATATCTATATAGAATAATTCTTCTATAATCTGTATAAGTGTGTATAAAACTTTTTTTTTTGCCAAACCAAAACAACCATAAACCAGAGAGGCGAGATATAAACATATATATAATGAAGTAAGTAAGTCGTCTCGCCGACTTAGGTATACCATACACCAGTAAAGCAAATATTTTAAATTTATTAAACAAATGCATTTTCACATGCTTTTTATTACAAGCATATCTTAGAATCTCCCTCACTCAAGTATACGAGCACCCTAGCGCCCCCACCAGCCAACGACCAACTACGGCCTTATGGAAAAACGTTTATATGCATAACTTCGTTGTTTTTTGTCCGATTTTGATCAAATTTGGTGTTTTGCTGGGTATTAGTATCAAGTGTATTCAAGTGTGCCAAATTTGATTACAAAAGGTAGAAAATTACGTGAGATAATCGAGTTTTTCCAAATTACGGGTTTTCCAAAATCGTTGCATATACAATATATGCGCATTTATTAAACAAATACACATACCAAATTTGGTGCCTCTAGCTATTATAGTCTTAAAGAAAATCAAATTTGTTTAAATTTCGTGGGCGGAGGGGGCGTGGCAAATTTTTTTTGCAACAAATTTGTGCGCGCTTACTAAAGGATTAATCATACTAAATTTGATGTCTTTAGCTATTATAGTCTTTAAGAAAATCAAATTTGTTTAAATTTCGTGGGCGGAGGGGGGCGTAATACACGAGTCCACGTAACAAATTTGGTGACTCTAGCTCTTATAGTCTCTGAGATCTACGTGTTCATACGGACAGACGGACGGACGGACATGTCTATATCGACTCGGCTGTTGATACTGATCAAGAATATATATACTTTATGGGGTCGGAAAAGCTTCCTTCTGCCTGTTACATACATTTTGGCGACTTTAATATACCATTGTACCTATGGGTGTATGGTATAAAAGTGTAACAGAAAGGAGCATAAGGAGAGAAGGAAAGAAATTGTGTGTGTGTGACAGAGTCAGAGAGAGAGAGAGAGAGAGAACTTTGATAAAAACTGAAAAAAAACCAAACAAACACTCGACACTGTTTACAAAAGCTTTGAACCATGTGTACTCCACTTACTTACCATAATACATATTTGCCTTTGCGCCTCCTTTCCTCGAACTCGGACTCGAATTGTACGTCTTCGGTTTCCTTCACAATGTAGCTCATTGCGCCGCCAGCGCCAGGGAGGGATTGCTAGTGAAAATTCCAGTGACAAAGATGACAACGACAACAATGACAAGGATGATAGTAAGCCTAGCAAGAGCAAGAAGAAGACTATCAAAAAAGTTCCTGATGCCCTACTGTGGCTGTTGTCATCTGGCATTCAAGAATGCCATGCTCTATGAGAATCATCGCTGCTCCCTGGAGCACATTAGTGTAAGGAGATAGAGATTCAATAGACACAATTCTCAACGAATAAACGATGATTAATCTTTTGTTTGCATTTAGAACAAGGTCCGCAACGATGAGTCTGGATCGGAAGATAGCGTCGATGAGCGTGAAATCGATTTGAATAAATTCCTAACCGTCGATTCGGTTGGCGAGATTGATGACGATATTATGGAAGCCGATGTCGATGCATTGCTTACCAAAGCGGAAATTGCACAAAAAGAGCAGCGATGAGGAAATCCGCAGGCGTGGATTGATCAGTGCTGAGTTTATAAAAGCCCTAGAAGCATACTATTGCGAGCTGTGCAATCATTACTCCGTCAAGACGGAGGACATTTCGCTCGATGATTATGCTAAGAAGCATTGCCTGCAACATCCCCATGTTAAGGCATTCCTGCGTCACAAGGAGGAATTGGAAAAGAAGGCCAAGGCCGACAAAGATGATGAGCAAGAGGACAACGAAGGCGAGGAGCGAGACGAGAAAGCTGATAAAGAGACTAAGGAGGCAAATGACGAAAAGGATGCCGACACTTCGACTGAGGCCAAGAACATCGACGATGACGATGAAGATGACGATGACGATGATTATGCCGAGGTTGATCATAAAGAATACATTCAGGATGAGAAGTTTTGGGAGGAGGTCGACAAAATTTGGGTGACCTCTTGGCCGAAGTGGAGCCAATAGGCCAAGAAGACGAGGACGAATCAGTCCTGAATATTGACATTCAGAGGTGAGTGAATAAAAACTTAACGACAATAATGATGCTTAATATTAATCTCTTTCAGCGAGAAAAACAAGGCTAAAGATGCCGTTGAGGAATCCAATGGTAAGAACGATGATGAGGATAAGTCTCCACCTCCGACACCATCAAAAGAAGTGAAACCACTAACCGCTGTGGCACCTGCCGTTGCCAAATCACCTACTGAGAAAAGGCTACACCAGCCGCAGCTGTGCCAGCTGTTACTGCTGCTCCAGCTCCTACTCCAGCTGCAGCTCCAGCTGCCGCAGCCAGTGCTCCTGCTACACCAGTAGCTGCCGCCAAGTCATCTCCAGTTGCGGCTACGTCGGCTGTCAAGAAATCGGCCAAAAAGCCAGCTCCCAAGTCGGCTACTCCGGCAGCTAAGGTTGCCAAGCCTGGACCGGCATCCACGAAACGTAATGTCGTGGTCAATTTGAAACGCACTGCGGCCATTAAAACTGGCAACAAGTCCGCAGCCAACGATGCCAAGTGAGCCAAGTGACTCGCCCAACAACAAGAAGAAAAACGCAAAAAATTATATTAATAAAGAAACAACATAGATATTAACTTTTGGACTAACACCCAGCCAAACCCAGTGATTGGGTTGAAACAAAAAAAAAAAAAAAGAAATGATAGGAGAAAAAAGAAAAACAGAAAAAGAAACAAAAACAAAAAGAAAATACAAAACAGCAAAACAAAGTCTACTTCAAATGAAACAGCACACACACAAACACAGTAAATGATTCAACAAATGCGCTAACAACAACAACAGCAACAGCATACAAACAACAACAACAACTCCAACCATCATGTATAACTGAGTGTGTGTAGCATGTTTTAATAAAACCTATATAGACCCTCTAAAAATTCACCACCTGTGTGTATATGTAGATAAACAATATCATGTGGATCTCTGTGCTGCACCATATGGACTGGACCCTTCCTTTGTTATTTGTAGGAAAGGCCTCACCATCAGCCTTTCTAAACTGGCCTCAGGTGAGAGGCGGCGGCGGTGGCGGCCTCCCAGCTCAACGAACAATGCCAAAAGAAATGTCGTTTGGTCGTCTTGTTTGGCCTGGCATGGTCTCTCCACCTTGGTCTTGTCTCTTGGCCGCCAATTTGCTGCCCATTTAATTGTCATTTCAAGACGAAACAGAGAAAGAGACAGCGAGAGAGAGAGAGAGAGAGAGAAATATAAAATGGCACACGCTAAATGTTGATCAAGTGCGGACGAGGGCGCGGATTTGAACCTGAAACTTTCATTAATGCCCTAACTAGAAATTTTGGGTCTAATGACTATATAATGTGATATGTCATTACCCTATCCTTGAGATCCAATTTAGTTCTTCAAAGTTTTGGATATCGGATATGTGCCCAGTTTGTTTACTCAGAACTTCCAGGCATTATGCTTGAAGATTTGCCAATATCCATGGAGTCCTTCCAGGCACTGTCTCCGAAGATTTGCCATCATCTATATAAGCATCGAAAAGAGAGATATAAAAGCAAATTTAATGCTTCCGATCGAATACTTTCTGTCATTATCTCTCACGATTTGAATTTACATATATACAAGGTGGGCCAAAAGTAATCACCCCATTGAAAGATGCTCTTGTTTTTGCAAATGACGGCCAATGTTAAATCTGTTTCGACATTTGTGGACTACACAGATATAGAATATAAGTGAACAAGCCATGGAGCCCAAGCCAGCACGAAAAGGACAATTTTTCGACCAAAATCATAATGAGCGATGAGGCTCAATTTCACCTCAGCGGGTGAAAATCCACGGGTGATGCACGAGGATGTGCTGTTCACGCTGGAGGAGGAGTCAACGGACCATTTTTTTCGAGGACGCCGCTGGTCAAACGACAACAGTGGACGGTGCCTGTTATACGTTAATGTTAATGTCGTTGAACGAATGAAGACTGGAGGACATGAGGTTCTAAAAGAAAAGATATGAGAGCCAAACAACATCGGATGACTACTTTTGGCCCACCTTGTACTTAATACGAGCCTTGAGATCGAATTTAATCTTCGAATATTGCTATTCGAAAGCTTCAAATCGAGTATATTTGGCAATATCCTCAAGCAAACGGAAAGAGTTTTAAATTTTGGAAATGTTTTCTAAAATATCAGTGATTGGATTTTAATTTGAGGTAACTTTTTATTGATATTAATTTTAGCATTTTGAGATTTATTTATTATTCCATGACTTTCATTAAAAGAGCATACAATTGTCGGTGTCTTGCATTGAAAACTCTTCCTGTTTATCTAAAAATTTATTTATTAACGTTTTGGGCGGCTTTAAGTGATGCTCGGCGGTGGCTGCCGCTGTTGTTTGGTGTTGGCTGTTCGTGTTGGCCCTACTTGGCTCCCACAGCATGGGACTCTGTATATCCATTTCCGCTTGCCACATGCCACTTGCCACTCACTGCCTTCATTCTCTCTCTCGCATTCTCTCTATCTCTTTCATGCTGGCAATGCGTAGTGGCAGTCGAAAGGAAAAATACATTTCATTTCATAATTTTTCTACATATTTTTGCCAAATTAACTTTCACTGCATGTCACGTAGGATTGTGGATTGTGTGATGATGCTGCTGCTGCTGGTGGTCATTATGTAATCTGTCACTTAATATGCGTATATGTATTTCATTTTTTGGGGGGAAATCTCATCGCTTCCTTACACCATACCCAATATTAAGTGGGGCTCAGTCACACAATGTCAAGTTTTAATTTCATTACTTGCAACAGTGGCAGGTTTCTGTGTTGACTCTCCTCTAGATGACGCTAATCCCGGACTATCAGTCATTCAGTCTTCTGAAGTATTTGGTAAATTGTTGTTGTTGTCGCGCAGATTTATGCGCGCATTGTTCTCTCTCGATTATTCGTCGTCTTACTATATGTTTGTCTGCCACAAAATCCGGTTTGCATTATTGTAAGTGTCGCTCTCTCTGCCGAAAGTTGCCTTTAACAACCGCTGTTTTAAATTCAAACGCATCTCGTTCAAAAGTAATTCATTGGATGTTTTATTCTATAAAGATTAATATAATATAGGTATATGTGTTAAGTAATTAGAACCTAATCTTACCGCAGTGTGTCCTTCTCGGCTTACACAACAAGAGAGAAAGAACATGCGGAAGCTAAACTTGAACTCCATGTTTTCACAGTATGACCATATTCATTAAGCGCCAAATAACTTAAATATAAAATACTAGATACTAACGGCTATAGCTAGACGGTGACTGTTACTCCGCTGCTAATTATTCGGTGATCAATTCCCGTCCCGCGACATCCCCGCCCCCCGTGAAGCGACTGCATCACATCTAAGACCGCTAGTCTGGAGACGGGACGTACTATTCTGTGAACTCTATTTCCATCGGCGACTCTTACAGCTGCTCGCCGAGGTATCCCATCTACTCCAGTGTATACTTCCTCGACTATTCCCTTGCTCCATTCTCGTCGTGGCATTGCAGGGTCACAGATGTAGACGACATCATCCTTGCTGATCGGCTGGGTGCGCGCGCACCATCTCTCGCGACGCACGAGGGTCGGTAGGTATTCATGAACCCACCGCTTCCAGAACCGGTCCCTCAGTAGTCGTGCCATGCGCCATTGTTTCCTGGTTTCACACGGTTTAGGCAACTCCTGACTCACCGTGGGCGTATCAGGAATGTTGGACGCCCCTTTCAGTAAGTCGTTGGGCGTCAAAGGTGCCTCTTGGTCAATTGAAATTGGCAGATGGGTCAGCGGCCTCGAGTTCACAATGTTCTCGGCCTCAATGAGCAAACTTTGCATTACGTGTTCCTTTGGGGCCACCTCCTTTACTGTATGAGCCAAGACCCTTTTTACGCATTGGACCATCCTCTCCCAGACTCCTCCCTCCGCGGGGTTGAGAGGGCAGTTAAAGATCCACTGCACACAACGGGTAGCAAGCTCATCCTGGATCTTGTCTGCTTCAAAAACGTCAGTAAACCGTTTGGCTTCTCTATCTGCGCCGATGAAGTTCTTCCCATTGTCACTACGTAGTTTAGTTACTGGTCCTCGGCGGCACATAAAATTCCTCATCGCAAGTATGCAGGAGTCTGTTGACAGATCGTGGGCTAGCTCCAGGTGGATCGCTCTAGTTCGTAGACAAGTGAATAGAGCCACCCATCTCTTCTCTTGGCGTCGACCCACAGTCACAAGTAATGGTCCGAAATAGTCAAGACCAGTATATTCAAATGGCCATCCTCCTGGCATTAGGCGATCTTCAGGCAACGGGCCCATCAAGGGTGGGGTAGGATTGGCACGCTGGAGTTTGCACACGCCACAGTTCCAGATAACCCGCTGCAGTACCCGGCGCGCTTTCGTTATCCAGAACTTCATGCGGATCTCAGTGATCGTTGCGTTTACATTCTGATGTTTCATCCTAACATGGTAGTGACGAACGATTAAATCCGTCAGTGGGTGCCTATGCGAGAGAATGATGGGTCTTCTCGCGCCATACGGTAAACACAGGGCCGCATCGATTCTCCCAGATGCGCGTAGAATCGCCGAGTCGTCAAGGTAGGGTAGCAGTCCCTTCAGTTCACTCGTCGGCTGGACTGGTTTGTTTACACATAGGCGGTGCAACTCGTCTGGGAACGCTTCCCTTTGAGCAACACGAACCAAGACGAGTTCAGCTTCCGAACATTCAACTGCAGTCAATCCATATTCCCCATGTTCACGTTGCTGACGACGGCATCGATACACGAACCTGAGGACCCAAGTCATAGTCCTCAACAGTCGGTTGTACTCCGAGAATCTCTGAAATTGTATAAATTTATCGTTAGCAACCACCAGGGCAAACTCACACGGTGACTCTTCGACATCGGCTGCAACCTCGATGACTGTCAAATCGGTAGTTGATTGGGGCCACAAATCTTTCGGTTGCTGTAGGAATTTAGGCCCGCACATCCATCGTGATTTCTGGCTAAAGTCAGCTTGTCCTTGTGGCCTCGTCGCCTCATCCGCCACGTTGTCTGCGGTAGGGACCCATCTCCACTGGGAGGCATCTGTGGATTCTAAGATTTCGGTAACTCTGTTACCGACGAACTGCTTATAACGTCTGTGAGTGCTGCCTATCCAACGCAGCACCGTCTTGGCATCTGTCCATAAAATGGCATCTTCCGCCTCCATGCAGTGTCCACTCTTCACAGCGTTCATTAAGCGCGTACCCAGCACTGCTGCCTGCAGCTCCAGTCGTGGAACTGACATGGTTCTCATCGGAGCGCATTTTGTTTTACCACTAACGAAGCACACTCGTACATCCCCAGTTTGGTAGGTGGCTCTCCAGTAGGCCACAGCCGCGTACGCCGACTCACTGGCATCAGTAAAGACATGTAATTGTATTGACTTCACCATTTCTGGTCCAAAGTAGTGACGCGGGCATCGGAATAGACCCACTCCTTCTAGTTGATAGCGCCATTTCTGGAAGGCGCTGTTGAGTTCCTTTGGTAATGGTTCATCCCATAAAACATTCCTTCGCCAAATCTCGCGTAGTAATAACTTGGCGGTGATGGTGAAACAACTCAGGAACCCCATTGGGTCGAACGTTGACATGATTAAACTGAGGAATTGCCTCTTGGTAGGCACATCCTCCTTGATCCTCTGGTACTTTACATTAAACCTAAATTCATCGGTCGCTGGCTGCCAATACAGTCCAAGAATTTTCTCCTCTGCTTCGGCCCACCCAACTGTGTCGGTGGCGCCTTCTTGGCCTAAGGACTCCACAACCTTAGGTGAGTTGGATTGGAGTCGGCGTAGCTCAAATCCTCCAGTCTTGTGTATGTCTCTGACCCTGGCAGAGACTGATATAGCTTCGCCCTCAGTGGCGAAACTGTCCACATAATCATCCACATAATGATAGTCTGTTATAGCTTTGACCGCACGTGGGTCTGTTTGTTGATGACGCAGCGCATTTAGCGTCATGACATGATGTGCGGCACTTGGGGAACAGGCAGCTCCAAAGGTCATCACCTGCATCTCGTACACATCAGCTTCTCGTTGCCTATCTCCATCCCGCCACAGGAACCGTTGAGCACGTCGGTCCTGGGGCTGTACATAGACCTGGTGAAACATTTCTTTGATGTCGCCGGTGACCGCAACAGCTCCTTCTCTGAAATGGAATAGAACAGAAAGAAGCGGCCTATAGTGCTGTGGTCCCTTTAATAGCTCTGAATTCAGTGACACGTTGCCCACTTTGGCAGCCGCGTCAAAGACTAGCCGGATTTTCCCTGGCTTATTCGGGTTCGTTACTGCGAAGTGCGGCAAATACCAGACTTTGGTGCTGCCCACTGAAGTGTCTTCTTCTCGCTCTACACGTCGAGCGTATCCTTTATTTATGTAATCGTTTATCATTCCTTTGTACTCTTGGGCAAAGTGTTTATCTCTTTCCATTTTTCTTTCAACAGTTTCCAATCTATTTAATGCCATTTTATAACTGGAAGGTAGATTCACGTTGTCGCGTTTCCAGATTAACCCTGTCTGGAACCGTCCGCGTAATTCTACCGTCGTCTCGTTCAAAATCCTTTGTGCCCGTATGTCGTCATCTGACGGGGCTGGTGGAGCTGACTTCACCCCCAGGTTCTCCAATTCGAAATATTCGCTGACCATCTTATGAACTTCATCGGTGTCCGTTGTGGCAAATAGACATGGCTTTGGCGCAGATCTATGTTGATGTTTGTGGAACGTCCCAGAAACATCCCACCCTAACCTAGTAACGGCCACATACGGTCCTCGGTTGGAGGTTTCCCAGGTGTTGGATGGTACGACAAGGTACTTGTGGTCCAGGCCTATCAAGATCCTAGGCACGGCGTTAGTATATGCCTCAACTGGGAAGCGTGCTTGTGGATTGATTACTTGGAGGTAGTCCTGATTCAAAGTCTGCATTGGCAGATCTAGCCCATCCACTGCATGAACATTTTTCAATTCGTACTTCTTGTTCTTATCGTGTCCACTGATCTGTAAATTTACCCTCTTTGTTGGCTCTTGGGTTGTCATATTTTTGAACCATTTGACTGCAAGTTGACTACTTTCTCCATTGAGGCCCAAATCCTTGATTAGCATTTCATCGATCATGGTTACCGATGATGCTTCGTCAAGCAGTGCATACGTGTCTACTCGACGGTTCGGCCCATAAAGCGTCACTGGTAGGATACGAAACAATAGTTGCGTTGGGTTGGTGTCAACGCAACTTAAGTTCATCTGTTGGGTTGACCGTTGGCTCCTTGGTTCCGGTGAGAGCTGCTTACCATCGTTGACTACTGGTTGAGTTCTAGTGGGGCTTCCATGGCTAGCCTTTGACAGCGACGTCTGCCTGTAATTAGACTCGAAATCATGTAGGAGGTTATGGTGGGCTCGGCCGCATTCACCGCATCTGGTTTTGGTGACACACTTTCGGACTACGTGCCCGGGACTCAAGCACAAAAAACATAGACGGTACTTCTTGACAAGTCTCCATCTCGCAGTCGGGGAAGCAAGACGAAATTCCGCACATTTGGTTATATCATGTGACCCGTTACAGTTTGGGCAGGGTTGGCCATGTTGCTCGACGCGCATCTCCTTTTCGAAATTCGTGTACAGCACTCGTCGTTTGCCTTCCCTGTAATCGGAGTCCACAATTGTGCATATCACGCTAGCTAGTTCATCTAACCAGACGCTAAAGTCGACGACAGTCGGGTAAGGCTTTATAGATGCGGCGCGCCTAGCCCAGTCCACTCTCTTGTCCAGCGGCAATTTCGAGGTTAGTTCATCTATCAGGGTTGGATTAGCCAGATGCTGACTCTCGTTGATGGATTGTAGAAACGCAGCCAGGTTACTCACACGCGTAGCAAATGGAATAATCTTCGCTAAATTGTGCTCCTGTATCGGCTGAACTTCACGTACGCTTTGTAGCTGACTGCGTACAAGCTGCTCCGGACGCCCATAACGGAATCTTAATTGGTTTATTACAGCGTTCACATTTTTGGGATGGATAAGCAGTGATTTAACAGTTTCACGGGCGTCGCCCTTAAGGCTTTAACCAAACGCTGATTATTCTCCAAGTCCGTACATCCATATACACTATTTGTTTCAGTGAACGCGCAGTAAAATATTGGCCAATCTTCTGGTAGTCCTGAAAATTCTGGAAGTTCCGGTATTTTCCTAGCCATCCATCCACCGACCGTGTTTGGTGAGATCAAGGGCATTGTTCCAGTAGTCGATGGCAGCTCAGGGCGAGTATTTATTAGTGGTGGCTGCAGTGCATTAATTACACGATCTGATTCTAACCTATGCGTTGAGGGCTGTGTGTCTGTAATTAAAGATGGCGGACCCTCCACACGTGTCGCTGGCGTTGTTACCATTTGTAATTGCCTTTCCAGCTCGGCAATTCTCGCACGCAATCTTGCTTCTTGGGATCCACTAGGGTGTGCACTACACGCGGCTTCCTGATGCTCGTCAGCGCCGACAGCTTTGGGTATTCCAGCCTCTATGCTGGACTCAATATTCATATTTGCGGTGGGCGCCTCGTCCGCTGCATCCTCTCCGGTGTCGAAGTGCGAGTCGATTGCGGCATCTGGTTCTTGTAGCGCCTCGAGTGCGTTCAGTCGGGGGCTCCTCCGGATTGGGGAATGTTTGGTTGTCATGGTGAAGACTTATCATCCACTTTGGTGATTCCAGCAGTAACTTCAGCAATGTTGACGTTGATTCGTCCCTTTACTAGGCGTTATCACCCACTGTGGTGATTCTTAATTCCGTCGCCGGTTGCGACGCTCAGCAGTCCGTCTAATAGGACTGCACATATAACCCACTGGTTATTCTTAATTCTGTCGCCAGTTGCGACCTTCAATAGTCCATCCAATAGGACTGCACATATAACCCACTGTGGTTATTCTTAGTTTCGCCGCCAATTGCGACGCTCAATAGTCCATCCAATAGGACTGCACATATAACCCACTGTGGTTATTATTAGTTCCTTAGTTTTGACACCCACTGTGGTGACATCCAGCTCCGTCGCCAGTTGCGACGTTCAATAGTCCATCCAATAGGACTGCACATATAACCCACTGTGGTTATTCTTACTTTCGCCGCCAATTGCGACCTTCAATAGTCCATCCAATAGGACTGCACATATAACCCACTGTGGTTATTCTTGGTTCTTTAGCTTTGTCACCCACTGTGGTGACACTCAGCTCCGTCGCCAGTTGCGACGTTCAATAGTCCATCCAATAGGACTGCACATATAACCCACTGTGGTTATTCTTAGTTTCGCCGCCAATTGCGACGCTCAATAGTCCATCCAATAGGACTGCACATATAACCCACTGTGGTTATTCTTGGTTCTTAGCTTTGTCACCCACTGTGGTGACACTCAGCTCCGTCGCCAGTTGCAACGTTCTATAGACCATCTAATAGGACTGCGAATAAAAGATGTCGCTCTCTCTGCCGAAAGTTGCCTTTAACAACCGCTGTTTTAAATTCAAACGCATCTCGTTCAAAAGTAATTCATTGGATGTTTTATTCTATAAAGATTAATATAATATAGGTATATGTGTTAAGTAATTAGAACCTAATCTTACCGCAGTGTGTCCTTCTCGGCTTACACAACAAGAGAGAAAGAACATGCGGAAGCTAAACTTGAACTCCATGTTTTCACAGTATGACCATATTCATTAAGCGCCAAATAACTTAAATATAAAATACTAGATACTAACGGCTATAGCTAGACGGTGACTGTTACTCCGCTGCTAATTATTCGGTGATCAATTCCCGTCCCGCGACAGTAAGAGAGAGAGAGTGAGAGGGGGGAAGGCTCCAAATCGATACTACTATTAACATTTAATTTGTGATTCCACGACGTTGTTGTTGTTGTTGTCTATGATGCCAGCAGCAGGCCCCCAGGCTGTTTGAATCTGCTTGGGGTCTGTTTTGTTGTTTTTTTTTTTGCGCTTTTTATATATTTAGACATACATATATTATATATAGATTTTTTATTTTGCATTAATTGGCTTAAAATTGGGTATATTCAACTTACAATAGCCAACGAAATCTGGAATACTAATACTTATTATATAGTTTGTCTAAACATCAACGTTTTTCTATCATTTTTCTATATTTTTCTTGTTTCATTTTAATAGCTGATTTTTGTTTTATTTTAAACGAATTTGACTTAACACTCAAATTAATTGGATTTTAATTGAATTTAATTTCATATACTTGGAATAGAATTTATGGATAATTTCATAATCATATCTTGAATACTTTTTGAATAAAACCTTTTAAACCGTTTTCGAGAGTTGCTCGACTTTTCGAACACGAAATTTAGACATCTTTGAAAATGTTTTAGAGTATAAGAATTCGAATTAATATATTAGAATAAGTAACTTACTTTCATTAGCTTTATTCCAAAGCAACGAAATGTCTTAAACCAGAGATAATCTCTTTAGTCCAAGGATTCTGATTTGGTGCACCATAATCTTTGGCCTTTGGTTTTGGGGTGTGGTTTCTTTTTTCGATCTGATTTTTGAAGAATCATAACAATTATTAGAAGAACAATTTCAATTCCGCCTGTCCGGAACTAGAGCATTCACTTTATATACTTTGGATAGCACATAGCTTTTGCCGATCTATAATCTATGGATAAAACTTGCTCCTCAAAGTTTGCAATAGCATTTATAACTTTTCGTAGTAACCTTTTAACTTAAAAATTGTCCTTAAAGAGTCTTGGCTTTGAGAATAATGCAAGTTTTATGCACAGGACATAAGTTTTAAACGGCAAATTGTTGAACTGCTTATTGCCTACTTTAGGGGGCAATGCTCTTCCCTTTGACAGCCCTAGAAACCACCGTTACATGAGGTCCTACAAATTCAAGAATTCTCCAAAATGAAAAGCTTTTTATAACTGGATATCTTTGGGTCGATTCAATACTCTGATCTGATCTGAATCCCCATATATAAACACCTAGAACTCGAGTTAGAGCCACCAAGTTGCTTGCCTTTTACTTCTTGCATGGTATATTCAATTCGTTGCGACGATTTACTTACTTCATTTGTTGTAAAGTTTATTTTGTTTTCTTTATTTATTGTACTTATTGTTGTTGTTGTTGTTTTTGGCGCTTCTATTAAGAAATTTTCAGCGGTGCTTGTCGGCTTTTTTATTTCTATGTATTTTGTTGTTGTTGTTGCTTTTTTTGCCAATCTTCCTGTTTGCTTGGTTCATTCTTTTGTGCACTTTACTACCTTTAAATGCCAAGGTAGTGAGCTTGGCGCTCTGGGACTTGGTTAACTTGGTTACCAAAAAAATGGGGAGGAGGGGGAAAAAAAGCGAAGAAGAATACCATTTCGTTTGTCTATCGCTTCAGAATCAGTAGCTTTGTAACATATGGGCCCATAAATTGTGTTAAATGAAATCATTTGGCAGTTCTATTGAAATGTCAGCGGACGCCAACTGTTTTGCCCCTGGCACCCATCCATCCATTCATCTATCCATCTCCATCTTCATCTCCTTCAGCCATCATTTTCATGTGCGAGTGCGTGCTTAATTGTTTGTATTTAACCGAAACCTTTGTTTCTACCCACCAAAAATTGTTCACATCGTTAACAATAATATGTTTATTTGTCTTTTTGTTTTACTCGTTTGTTTTTGTCTTTCTCTCTTTGGGTTTCTTGTAAAAGACCTTGGCACTCAAATGCTGGAATTTGCATACATTTAAAAAACACAAAAGAAATACAAATTTAAGAAGATTACAGAAATTTGTTGTAATGATTCGATTGTGTATGATGTGTGAATAGGGATTTCCGAAGAGAAAGAAAATATTCCAGTCTTCATTCGTTGAATTCAAAATATGAACTGATTTTATTTACAAAAGTACGGAGTTTATATAGGATTATCTTAGGCTCTAGGAGGTAACAATTTTTCTTAGAAGATCTTATTCTAGACTCACACCCACGTATTTGGGGGTTGAAAATTTATTATTATTTTGGGCACGGCGTCGGCCACTTGACATCCTGCCGTTGTGATCTTTTGGGTTAGTTTAGAATTACAAGTGTTTTTCCCACATGGTATGTGGCTGGTTGTAACTCTAGTCATATGCTAGATTAGTTGTTTGGTACAAAGGTACAGTTGTATTGTGTTTTCTTTAGTGCATATGATTTGGTGAAGCCAGGTCAGATGAACACTATGTTTATTCTTAAACATTCTGCAAAGGGCCACCAAATGCGGCGTTTTGGGCTTTATTTTTATAGTTAGTTGTCTTATACAAATTATTATTAATATTATCATTAGCAAGATATCTATTGTTAAGGAATCATGATCAGTTACATGACGGGCGTTCAACCTAGTCAATCTTATGTTCCTTTAACGATTGTAACTGACTTCCTATTCTTACCAATTCTGCCGTATGTATTACTGAGTTGGCTTCTACTTGTTTTTAAATTATTTGGCATATTGTCTAACGATTTCTGTTTTTGGATATCTACCCACTCCTGATGTGTATTACTGTGCTGACTTCTAGCCTTTTTATAAGGTGGAGAATCTAAAAGATAACTATCTTTATTTTTTGAATTGTTCCAATGTGATCTTTGCTCCACTATTTTGAGACTCTGATTGCTGGACTTGAGTGGTTATTCTGGTTATTATTACATGTTGTCCGTTTATAATTGTTTTGCCATATCTGCTTTTTTTGGTAGTACAGTTTCGGACAATTTACTACCGGAATCTATTTTAATATTATTTTTTAGATAATCATTATCTAATTGAACCATTGCCTTCTGAATATTTTCATTTTTTACTGGCTCTGGGATATATACTTTTTTGTTCCTAGTTTTCAATTTCCTCCAATGTGAGGTCCTGCCGGGGGCCATAAATTTATCTCTTGAGTTTTGTTCTTGTATTTCTTTGGAATTGTATTATTTTTATTTTGAAATTTACCTTTCTTTTTCTCGCAACGTTGTTCAAAACCTGTGACATCTATTGTTGCCACTACAGATTTATTCTGATTTGATTTGGTGCACCCCGAAACGATCCAAACAAATTGAGTATTCTGGCCTAGCAGGCCATCAATCTTTGTAAATCCCCCTTTTAAGATTTGGGTATATACTTTTACTCCCATTATTATATCAATCCTACCAGGTTTATTAAAGGTAGGATCAGCTAGAACGTAAGTTTGCCATTTTGACATATCCACGTCTGCTATTTTTAATGGAAGAGCTTTCATTAACTTTGGCAACACAATTGCCTCAACCCTAAGATGTCCTTTCCAAGGATTTCGCGTCTTCACATCTATTTTTACTTTATATTTTGATTTATTGGATTTTATTGAGGACACGCCATTTATTTCTGTATATTGTTTAATTTTAGGTAATTTCAATATTTGAGCGGCCTCTTCGGACAAAATCGTGCTCTGTGAACCACAATCAATAAGAGCTCTTAGAGTCTTATATCCTCCATTTACATTTTTTACTTGTATTACTGCTGTGGCCAACAGTGCTGGTTGTGCGGTTACACAAGTATTAACTCTCTCCTGATTTTCTTCAAAATGGAGTAAGGTATGGTGTTCCTTACTGCACAATGAACAGACCATTTCATTAGTGCACACCTTATTGATTGAATGGTTCAAGCATCTTAAGCAAAGCTGCACTTAGCGAGCAATATCTTTGCTCCAAGTAATCCATGACATCAGATAGCATTTGAATCTGCCTTGTTTTTCTAATTTGACTCTCATATAATTGTAGAGTCTCTCTGTCAAATTTCCGAAGTATGAGTTGAGCGACTATTACGTCAACTTCATCGGACAAATTTGCTTTAATTTTAATTAAGTGTATTGACTCATTAATTATGTCAATCACTCCTTTTACACTTTTTGCGGATTCATTGTTGATCATCGGTAAATCAACGATCCGACTTAATTGTTCGGAAAATACCCTCCGATTATTTTCATACCGCTTGGTTAACAATTCCCAAGCGGCACTATAGTTATCAGCTGAACCAGACAATAGATGGGCTACCATGCTCCTCGCTTCGCCCTTTAACGCGGATTTCAAATAGTTGAATTTAAGCGTAAGACTTAGATCCTCTCTTTTTTCAATCAGTTCCGCGAATAATTCTACAAACAAGTCCCATTCTCTTGGCTCTCCAGAAAATGTGGGTACTTGTATTTTTGGCAACACCGGTAGTTCGCCTCTCACGGTTACATTCTCATCTTTACAATTTTTCTTATTGTTCATTTTCATTTCTAGCATTGATAATGAATTTCGGACGTCGAATTCTAAATCCTCCATAGTATTCTTAAATTTTGCATCCATTGTTATTACTTGGCATGCCCGTACCTTCTCCCATAAATAGTTTATTTTATTAATATACATTATCCATGTTCCATTGCCTGTTGACTTCAACTCTACTACCTCCAAATATTCCTGAAGCTGTCGGACTCTATCCATAAACATCTCCTGGTTACCACTGCCGTTTTCATGACTGGACGTCGCGTTTCCCCGCGATTCTCCGATGCTGACCTCAACAATTTCTGACATCGTTGCATCTGCTTCACTTCTCTCCGTCTCAACAGTGCCCTGCCTACTTGACTCTCCTTTGGCTATTAATCTGGCTGCCATCTCTAAACCCTCCTCATACTTTCCATCTCTAAAATAGTAGTGTTCGGTTACACCACTCTGTATCATTTGGCTATGGTAACTAATCCATTGCTTCTGAATCTCAGTTAATTCATTAAGAATCTTGCTAGTTAACTTACTAGCATCTGACTCTTCTATCTTCTTTAATCTTTTGTGCAACTCGTGTTGCTTCCCTAACAATTTTTCAGTTTTGGTAGGCAACATTTTTGTTTTATGCGTATATTAGGATATCGATATAAGTATATAATAATAAAAATAGATAGATGTACTTATAACTATCTTAATTGATATCTTATCTGATGATCCTGTTGTTGACACCGTTCGCCACTGTTGTCCGCCAAGTAGGGTTTGCCAAGTAGGTTTTGCCGATAGTCTGCTGCTGCTTGTCCGCCAATGGCTAGGGTTTGCCGATAGTTTGCTGGTGGTTCGCTGTTTCTTTACTCGCCTCCAGTCGCCTCTCCTCTGCAACTATCTTGTTGCTCTGTTGCTGTCACTAGTTGTCGACTTGCAACTATATATATAGCGTATATACATATACACTATGTAATTAAAAAAATTTTTTTTTTTCTTTCGATATTAGGGCTTCGAATACGCCACACACAAAAACTCCCGCCGCCGAAATTACTACAGTTGCTCCACTAGCCAAAACTGTTTTTAAAATCGGACGCACGCACTTTTTAATTATTAAGCAATATTTTGCTTTTTGTTTTATACTCTGTCTCTTACCACTGGTGGGCGAAAACAAGAGTAAATTTATTTTTGCTACCTTTAGCTGATCTTAGCCTTGACACTTGCATAAGAATTCAGACTTTAAGGAGCTGATTCAATCTCTGAGTCTCTTACCACTGGTGGGGGAAACTGCAGAGTTCTCAAAGGACCAAAATGAATAGGGATTTCCGAAGAGAAAGAAAATAACCCAGTCTTCCTTCGTTGAATTCAAAATATGAACTGATTTTATTTACAAAAGTACGGAGTTTATATAGGATTATCTTAGGCTCTAGGAGGTAACAATTTTTCTTAGAAGATCTTATTCTAGACTCACACCCACGTATTTGGGGGTTGAAAATCTATTATTATTTTGGGCACGGCGTCGGCCACTTGACATCCTGCCGTTGTGATCTTTTGGGTTAGTTTAGAATTACAAGTGTTTTTCCCACATGGTGTGTGGCTGGTTGTAACTCTGGTCATATGCTAGATTAGTTGTTTGGTACAAAGGTTCAGTTGCATTGTGTTTTCTTTAGTGCATCTGATTTGGTAAAGCCAGGTCAGATGAACACTATGTTTATTCTTAAACAATGTGGATTTCAAAACTTTCTTAAATATACATAAATTTTACTAACAAATCTATAATTAGATTGCACACACAATTTGTGATTTTAGATGAGTTTTTTTTTTGCGATAAAATGTTGACTGAAATATATAAAAAACTATGTCATTAAAGACCATATATGTAAGTATGTACAGTAGTTAGTAACAGAATTACAATTGAGTCTATCCATTGTGAATGAATCCATTCTTATGAATCTGTGGAATACCATTCAGGTCCTTTGATCTTTAAGCACAAACCTTGCCAGCAATCCTTTCGAAGCTTTTCTCTTGGGTTCTGGTCCGAAACTAAAACTATATTGTACTTAATTCATTTAATTGCCAGTTTAAGCAAGTCTTTGGGAGTCTTATCCTGTGGATCTCAAACTTCAAAAGGGATTTCTTCGACGCACATCTGAAAATGGAAAGCATCTTTACAACAAAATGTCCTTTGAGTTACTTCATTCCATCATAATGGAACTGAAGCACCTGTTGATTGTGAAAATCCAATCTCCTTATTAATTTTCAAGCCTTATATGTATACTTAGTTACTTAGTAATGAAGAGTATAACTATTATTATCAAGAGCCCTAAACCTGCTGAATGTTATGTAATGAAAAATAAATAACAATCGTTTTTATGTTGGACTGTGAAGACGGGCAAACAATTCCTGAACAATTAGTAAATTTATGTCTTTACCATTCCCAATTAATAGTTTGTTGTTTGTTATACCCTTGCAGAGGGTATGCTTGCTTGTAGCGCACAAAAAGGCGACGTTTCCGACCTCATAAACTACATAAATTCTTGATCAGCATGAGAAGCTGAGTCGATATAGTCCGTCTGTCCATCCGTCGGTGCGGAGCTATCGGAATGAAACTTGATATTGAGCTGCCTGTAGCCCGGATAAGATAAAGTATGAAAATCATCAGAATCGGACTACTATATCATCTAGTTATAGAAGACACATAGGTGAAGAAATTGGAGTATCCCTATGAAATTTACTAATATGTGTCGAACATTAAGGAATATTATGGCCAAGGGATGGAAGGGTATATAAAGTTCGGCACAGCCGAAGTGAGCTGCTTTGATATTTGTTTTTGCTGTTTAGTTTAGTTTTATTCATGTCTTTGTCCTGAAGTCTAACAAATTTCGATTGTTTTGATTGAGTATTTACAATATAATTTTATCTGTTACTAATTTCTGGTCATATTAAATTCGATGAGTCTTGTGCAAGGGGAAACCTCTTTAATCAATCAACAACCGTTTTAGTAAGTTAATTATTTTTCTTTAGCCATTCCTTGTTTATCGTTTAGTTTTGCTAGAAATAATACCAGCTACTAGCTTAATCTTAAAAATCATCTAATTCAGTTTCTTTGACTAATTGGTCGGTGCCCCTTCTATGTCACTTATCAGGTACTTACAAACCCCTCTGTCCACAAAGAGGACAAAAACAAAAACTGGAGCTTAACTAAATAGTTATTAATTTGATTTTCCCATTTACTGGCTGGCATGCTAATTTTGTTTTTGCACACATTTTGTGAGGCAAACTATCCTCGCAAACTAAATGAATAATTCCTTTTTATGTTTTCTTTTTTGGGGGTCTCAGCAGATGAACGAGTTTGATGATTTATCCGATGAAGGTGCCCCTTCTGCGCTTTGCCTGTTTAATAAGTTGTTTGTCCAATAATGGGCCATGGGGGTTTGGTTTTTGGGTTTATCAAATTTAATCATTGTCCAAGTCTGGATCAGATTTTAAACTATTTAAGCTCACACACAGATGGAGAGAGAGGAGAAAGATAAACACACACACACACACATATGCCAAAATAATTTGCTAATGAGCATGGATAGCGAGCGACCAGGTCCAGTCAACTGTAGACAATTTCCCATTGGGGGAATTACATGAACCATGGAACATTTTCTTCAGCTGACTTTTTGACTTGTATTGTTATATGATTTGCATTTTTCCTGGTTTTAATTTTGGAGAGCAACAGCAACAGCTATCAAAAGCTGGAAGTGTTTTGTAAGTATAAATGGCAGGCTTTGGCGGATAGGCAAACATTTAATGGCCAAATCAAACGCTCCATAATGTCGGCTTGCCTCCTCCTCCTCCTCTCCTCCTCTCACTCCTTGTGATCTTTGAAAGAAATGTGTGCAGAGAGTGTGTAAATAACTTTCGGTTAAAATACGAGTTGTTGGTGTTGTCTGTGTACAATGCTTATGAATGTTATAATGCCCTAATGTCGAATGTTGAATTTAATGCACTCCATTCACGTTTATGAACGCCCCTCAATCGTCCCCTTCCCCCACAATTAATATGGCTGGAATGATGCTGTCGACCTTGTTAACAAAATTTATCGACTAACTATAAAACTAATATGCTAAAGCATCATCGATATGATTATGCAATTTGAATAGCATAAAAATGTCAGAGGGCGAGAAAAATAAAAATCGATTGCGGTATTGTACTTTCCCTTTCCGCCCCCGTAATTTGGAAAAACTCGATTATCTCGCGTAATTTTCAACCTTTTGTAATCAAATTTGGCACACTTGAATTTGATACTAATACCCAGCAAAACGCCAAATTTGATCAAATCGGACAAAAAACAACGAAGTTATGCATATAAACGTTTTCCATAAGGCCGTAGTTGGTCGTTGGCTGGTGGGGCACTGCTACGCACTAATAAGTGAGGGAGATTCTATCACTTCTATTCTATTCATTTGTTTAATAAATTTAAAATTTTTGCTTTAGTTTGGGGGTATTAATACCTAAGTCAGAAAAGACGTTACTTACTTCATTCTTTGGGGGCAATAATACCAATATATAAAAGTTACGGCTCAACCACACACACACACACACACAAACAATGGGCAAGACACAAAGTTATAAATGAGAAGAGAAGAGTGTGTTGAAAAAAAACAACAACAACAACAGCAATAAAAACCAACAAGTCAACAAGATTTTCACACTACCCCCTAACTAACGTGGCTAAGACGTTTTGGTGGCAAGGCAGTGAGGCAGGTAAACTTAGTCTTAGTTGCTTATACTACTTAACCATAGCCATAACCGATTTAATTCTAACATAAAAACCACAAAACTTTAATTAAACAATTAATTGCCGACAATGCTAAAAGCCAAAAAGAAAAACAACATAATGAAGAAAAGGACTTAAGCAATATGAAAGAATGTTATATGAAGTTCTATCTTGATATCCTTGATCACAAATAAGTCAAACTCCTTGTAGTTCTTTTTGTAGTTGGCAAAAAAAAGAAATTACTTTTGACAGAGATTTTTGTTTTTCCTTTTTGGTGTCCCAAATGGAAATTAAATGAACTAACTTAATTCAAGTTAAATCGAGAAATGCCCAACAATATAATTTCATATAAATTTCATCTTGCTAATCTCAGCGCAGTTTTGGTGCGGATAAGGATAAGTTTGACCAACATATTCCATCAACTTTTTGTGTTTCTATTGAATTTAATTTCATTTTGGAGAATATTTTGAATGTAATTTTTTGAATTTCATTTCATGAGCTGTTATATAAAGGACATCAGCAAAAATCAAAAAAAGGGCCCTTGCTTCTCTAAAGAAAAAAGAAGAGGAAGTCCTTTTACCCCTCTTTTAAAAAAAAACAACATTAATTTTTAAAAAATTTTTTAAAAAAAACATCTTTCTTTTTTATTAAAACTCATTTTTTTTTTTTTTTTTTTTTTTTTTTCCTTTTTTTTTCCAAAACAATCAATTCAAAATTTTTTCCAGCTCCTATTGCACAGAAGAATCACCGTAGAGGAGCCCCATAAGAGATACCAACCACCTCAGTGTAAAAACTGCCAGGAATACAACCACACCGCTAACAATTGCAATCTTAGGTCAGTGTGTGTTGGCTGCGGCGAAAAACCTAAAAAGAGGATTTTGCCCCAAGGACAGAAACAACGTCGCACTAAGACTATGCAGTAACTGTGGAGGGAACCCCCCAGCCAACTACAGAGGACATGCCTTCTTTTAAGGGATTTAAAAGCACACCAAAAGGGGGGAAACCCCCGCGCGGAACAAAAACCCACCCCCCACCCCCCAAAACAAAACCGGGAGGTTTTCTGCGCCAAGGGTTTAAGTTCTTCTAACCCCCCTCCTCAAACAAAACCAACTTCACTTTTGGTCACGGAACCCGGAAAAGACAGACCGCGCCCCCGGAAACCCCCCTCACTCCACCATCTACAGAATCCGCAACCTAGCGCACCAGAACTTGGCCAGCAAACTCAAACTCAAACTCACAAGTGGTTTAAAGGCCCTATTGATCTCACTTAATCAAAACATGACATTCATGCAAAACTGTATGCAGGAACTGATGCGGAATCAAAACCTGCTTCTCCAGAAGCTTATCGAGAATAAATAATGGCTTCCCTAAGTCTATGTCTTTGGAATGCTAACGGCGTCTCCAAGCACAAAAATGAACTGCAACTATTCATAGACTCAAGTGAAATCGACGTCATGCTGATATCTGAAACACATTTAACATCAAAAAATAATTTTCAAATACCAAAATATGCCTTCTACGCAACAAACCATCCAGACGGAAAAGCTCATGGCGGGACTGGTATCCTAATCAAAAACCGTATAAAACACTCGTTTCTCAACAGATTCGAAACACAGCAACTTTAAGCAACTGCTATAACCGTCCAAACCAGCTGCGGCAACACTACGTTGGTTGCCCTGTAGTGCCCACCACGCTTCTCAATCTCTGAAAAGGAATTCACCGGTTTCTTTAACACACTCGGAGAACGCTTCATTGCAGCAGGGGACTATAACGCCAAACATACGCACTGGGGATCTCGCCTGGTAAATCCTAAAGGCAAGCAGTTGTACAACACAATAGTCAACCCCCTCAATAAGATGGATTGCGTCTCACCGGGTAGGCCTACTTACTGGCCCACAGATCCACAGAAAGTGCCTGACTTGATTGATTTCGCAGTAACCAAGAGGATTCCGCGTAATCGGATCACTGGGGAAACACTGCTAGATTTAACCTCCGATCACTCTCCAGTGCTTACAAACAACAAAACAAATTGGCTTAAATTTAAAATGTACATGAGTGCCCACATTGACTGTTCGCCGAAACTGGACGCTGCAGAGGACATTGACATGTGCGTCTCTACACTTGAGTCGATGATGGGAGCTGCAGCAAGAGTATCTACTGGCGGATCTACAGATACTGAAACACCCCAAGGACTGGTCCTTTTACGTTTCGGAGACTCATTCATAAGCGATAAACTCCTGAACTGAGTCTCCACCGCATTAAATTCCGCTTGGAGTTTATTAAAACCTGCCCTTAAAGTGTCAAAACTATCTCTAGTCCGCCTCATGAAAGAGCGCATCTCATTCTCGACCCCACGGCAAGCATCACATCACAATCACAATTATTTTTTGAGCAGACAACCATTTTATCAAAATTTTATTAATTTAATTAAATCATATCGTAATCAATTCAATTAATGCACTCCGCAAAATTTAGTGTAAAAAAATAAAAAGACCGCGTTTGCAAAAATTTCTGTAGGGCTCTCAGTTACCACAGAGACGCCTATTTACAATCATATTGCTATTAGTTCTAATAGCAATAAATACTAAGTTGCAACAGGAAAGCCTGGAAAAGCCATGTCCACCAATTCGGGCCCAAGCTCTCTCGATCCCCACCAGCAACAGCTACAAGAACTACTTGTACAACAACAACGTGAGCGTCGTCTCTCGGTCCAACGCAACAACGCGTACTTTTCGGTGTTGTCGCCGACCCCACTGAATGCTACCGTAAGCAATAACACCGAAAGTGCAAGCCACTCTGCAATCAACAGCAATTTACCGTGGAGAGAGCAGTGTGCTTCTCCATTAATATCGATACCTGGGTCACCGATTGCACCGACCAGCACCGTCAGCTCGTTGACAGCAACAACTGCAACGTTTACCGAAGTATTGACCTGCCTCAAGCCGTCAACGACAAGTCGCCCAAACTGGAATGGACAGATATATTAAAATAACTAAGCGGAAGCTAAGCCCGCAAAAGAAAAAAAGTGGCAATACGCCAAAAATAACCAAACCTAATGAACGAGTAGTACTTCTAAGCGGGAATCGTTTTAAAATTCTTGCCGATCAGCAAGACGATCAAGCCGGCGCTGTAAATAAAGTCAAATCGGTTAGACCACCCCCCTTCATACATCCGTGGAGCCAACTGCAGTGTCCTGATTTCGAAGCTAGTAGAAACAGTAGGGGCAAATAACTTTGTTGTAACCCCTCTCAACAGGGGTAACACAAAAGAAATTAAATGTCAAACCCAAACTGAGGACAACTTCCGCATCATCGAAAAGTACCTCCGTAATGCTAACATCAACTTCTATACCTACCAACTAAAAAGCAGTAAAGGGCTCCAGGTTGTGTTAAAGGGGATCGTGCCATCGGTCCCACCCCAAGAAATAGCAGACGCATTGGCCGAAAAAGGGTTTGCGGTTAAGTCCGTTGTCAACATCATCAACAGGAATAAAGTCGCACAGCCGCTCTTTAAAATCGAGCTCCAACCAGATGCAAAGCGGACGAAGCCAAATGAAGTGCATTCAATCTACAACCTTCAGCTCCTATTGCACAGAAGAATCACCGTAGAGGAGCCCCATAAGAGATACCAACCACCTCAGTGTAAAAACTGCCAGGAATACAACCACACCGCTAACAATTGCAATCTTAGGTCAGTGTGTGTTGGCTGCGGCGAACATCATAAAGATGGCATTTGCCCCAAGGACAGAAACAACGTCGCACTAAGACTATGCAGTAACTGTGGAGGGAACCACACAGCCAACTACAGGGGATGTCCTGTCTTGAAGGATCTTAAATCGCACCTAAACGGGCGTAAACCCCCAGCTGGACCAAAAATCACCTTCAACGCCTCCAAAACTACACCGGAGGTATTCTTCGCCAAGGCTGTTAGATCATCTAACATGCCTGCTACAACCAATCCTAGTGTATCCTTCGCTAGTGTACTCCGAACTGGACAGACGGAGCCCGCGAAAGAGACCCCGTCACTCCACCATCTACAGAATCCGCAACCTAGCGCACCAGAACTTGGCCAGCAAACTCAAACAAGTGGTATAGAGGCCCTATTGATCTCACTTAATCAAAACATGACTGCTTTTATGACGTTCATGCAAAACTGTATGCAGGAACTGATGCGGAATCAAAACCTGCTTATCCAGAAGCTTATCGAGAATAAATAATGGCTTCCCTAAGTCTATGTCTTTGGAATGCTAACGGCGTCTCCAAGCACAAAAATGAACTGCAACTATTCCTAGACTCAAGTGAAATCGACGTCATGCTGATATCTGAAACACATTTAACATCAAAAAATAATTTTCAAATACCAAAATATGCCTTCTACGCAACAAACCATCCAGACGGAAAAGCTCATGGCGGGACTGGTATCCTAATCAAAAACCGTATAAAACACTCGTTTCTCAACAGATTCGAAACACAGCACCTTCAAGCAACTGCTATAACCGTCCAAACCAGCTGCGGCAACACTACGTTGGCTGCCCTGTACTGCCCACCACGCTTCTCAATCTCTGAAAAGGAATTCACCGGTTTCTTTAACACACTCGGAGAACGCTTCATTGCAGCAGGGGACTATAACGCCAAACATACGCACTGGGGATCTCGCCTGGTAAATCCTAAAGGCAAGCAGTTGTACAACACAATAGTCAACCCCCTCAATAAGATGGATTGCGTCTCACCGGGTAGGCCTACTTATTGGCCCACAGATCCACAAAAAGTGCCTGACTTGATTGATTTCGCAGTAACCAAGAGGATTCCGCGTAATCGGATCACTGCGGAAACACTGCTAGATTTAACCTCCGATCACTCTCCAGTGCTATTCCACTGTTAACAAGACCTCAAGTACTTGATCGCCCATATATACTTACAAACAACAAAACAAATTGGCTTAAATTTAAAATGTACATGAGTGCCCACATTGACTGTTCGCCGAAACTGGATGCTGCAGAGGACATTGACATGTGCGTCTCTACACTTGAGTCGATGATGGGAGCTGCAGCAAGAGTATCTACTCCACATGCCTCTACTTACGCTAAACCTGCTGCCAGGCCTACGAACCGGCGGATAGAACAATTAGTAACGGAAAAACGACGTCTAAGAAGAGAATGGCAGGTTACTCGATCACCAGCAGCAAAACTTCGCCTAAGGCATGCCAGCCGCAACCTCTCCAAGGAGTTAAGACAAGAGGGAAATCTGGGCTCAAAGGAAATACATAGAAAAGCTCAGTCCATCCAGCACTAAACATCCTCTGTGGAAAGCCCACCCAACTTTAAGCGCTCCTACAGAGACAGTTTCACCAATAAGGGGTACTACCGGTGGATGGGCCCGCAGTGACGAAGAGAGGGCATCCGTATTTGCCACACACCTTAAAATGGTTTTCCAGCCAAATCCAACATCAAACTCATTTGTACTTCCCCCTTCAAGCACATTAACGGATAGTGAGTACTCGGAACTCCAATCGGATGAGATCACTGCAGTTATTAAAAACCACATAAAGCCGAACAAAGCCCCTGGCCATGACCTAATCACACCAAAATGATCCTAGAACTCCCTACCATCGCCATACAATACATCTGCAAAATGTTCAACGCTATAATAAGAATTGGCTACTTCCCAAGAGCATGGAAAAGGTCCATTATCATCATGATTCCTAAAGTGGGAAAGGACAAAACCCAACCATCATCCTATAGGCCAATTAGTTTGCTGCCATGTCTTTCGAAGCTTTTTGAAAAGGTCCTGCAGATTCGTCTAAACTCATTTCTGGCATCGGAGAACACAATCCCTTCACATCAGTTCGGCTTCCGCGAAAAAACATGGGACAATTGAACAAGTCAATCGTATAACATCCGAAATACGAACAGCATTCGAACTAAAAGAATACTGTACGGCTGTCTTTCTCGACGTTGCCCAGGCTTTCGACAGAGTTTGGCTGGAGGGTCTAATGTTCAAAATCCGGCAGAAACTCCCACAGTACACCCACAAACTCATGGAATCTTACCTTTACAATAGAAAATTCGCCGTAAGATGTAATGGCTCCGATCTCGGCTGACTTTGAAATCAAAGCTGGTGTACCGCAAGGCAGTGTACTCGGCCCATTGCTCTACCTGCTGTACACTGCAGACTTACCAACGAGTTTAGGACTTACAACCACTTTTGCCGATGACACGGCAATCCTCAGCGGATCCAAATGCCCAATACAAGCCTCTGCAAAATTAGAGGAACACCTCAAGGTGGTAGAGGAATGGCTAGCAACCTGGCGTATCCGGGTCAACGAGCAAAAATGCAAACATGTTACATTTACGCTTAACAAAAGAAACTGTCCAGCTATAATGCTAAACGACGTACCAATTCCTCAAGCCGCGGATGTCACTTACCTTGGTATCCACCTAGACAGAAGACTAACTTGGCGCAAGCACATCAAGGGCAAAAATTACAGCTTAAACTGAAAGCGAGTAGCTTACATTGGATCATCAATGCTCGGTCCCTCGTCTGGAGTATAAAGTCCTCCTTAACTCCGTACTGAAACCCCATCTGGACTTACGGCGCCGTACTGGGAATCTCTATACTACCTTCTAAAACCATCTGGACTTACGGCCCGTACTAAAATAGTCGCAATATCGACATTATACAAAGGGCGCAGTCGAAGTTTTAAGATCAATCATTGGGCTCTATTCCGTGGTCTACGGAACGCAACTTTCAAATGATCTAATATACGTAACGTAAAATATGAAATAGGTAGTCACACAAGTATTCTAACTGGTGGTCTCCAATCGACAACATTAAATATCTAATTATACTAAATATAAATAGGTAATTAACAAGCCCTTTACGATGTCCTATTTCGTACTTGCATTCCCTTACGCGAACTAATAATAGAACTCGTCTTAAAAGAAATGACAGACCAACCCAATAATAAATGAAGTAAGTAAGTCGTCTCTCAAACTTAGTCATGTACACCAGTAAGCAAATATTTTAAATGTATTAAACATATGCATTTTCACATGCTTTTATTACAAGCATATCTTAGAATCTCCCTCACTCAAGTGTTCCGGGGCCCCCTGGCCCCCCCAGCCTCCCTCTTGCATCACCCCTGCCTTGAAAGGAATACGCTTAACCTCAATTTCGTTTTTTTTTTTGAGTCCGATTGGGGTCTTATTTGGTATTTGGATCGAAATTAAGATTGAAAACAATTGTAATTACAAAAGTAGAAAATTACGTGAGATAATCGAGTTTTTCCAAATTGCGAGGACGGAAAGGGGCATGGCAAAATCGTTGCATATACAATATATGCGCCTTTATTAAACAAATACACATACCAAATTTGGTGCCTCTAGCTACTATAGTCTTTTAAGAAAATCAAATTTGTTTAAATTTCGTGGGCGGAGGGCGTGGCAAATTTTTTTGCAACAAATTTGTGCGCGCTTACTAAAGGATTAATCATACTAAATTTGATGTCTTTAGCTATTATAGTCTTTAAGAAAATCAAATTTGTTTAAATTTCGTGGGCGGAGGGGCGTGGCAATTTTTTGCAACAAATTTGTGCGCGCTTACTAAAGGATTAATCATGCTAAATTTGATGTCTTTAGCTTATATAGTCTTTAAGAAAATCAAATTTGTTTAAATTTCGCGGGCGGAGGGGCTGGCAAGAATTTAAAATAAACTTGACCACCGTAGGTAATACACGGGAGTCCATACCCCAAATTTTGGTTCCTCCTGCTTTTAGTGTCTCTGATCTCCGTGTTGTTCCGTGCAAAAGGACCGAACGGGGGGGGGGAGGGAGGGAGGGAGAGAGAGAGAGAGAGAGAGGGGGAGTTACGGACCTATCTCTACCCGGCTGTTTGTACATATCAATAATAAATACTTTATGGGGTCGGAAAAGCTTCCTTCGGCCTGTTACATACATTTTGGCGACTTTAATATACCATTTCACCCTATGGGTGTATGGTATAATGATTAGGGCCGCCTGCAATATCCCCTGGATATATCATAAGTACTAGATTAAGAAAAATATCTCAAACTTGTTGTTAGGCTCTAGTTTAAGAGTAGATTCAACAAATAAATTAAACGTTAAAAAAAAAAAAAAATAAAAATTTATCTTAAATCTCAGCTTGTGCATTTGTGTGAGATTTCAGAGAATTTTTAAGTAAAAAGTTGTCAATTAGAATATAAACAAAGCATTTACAACATTCTTTTAAATATTGGAGTGATATTTCCTCCACTCAATCCAAAAATGGATGAGAGATTTTCAAGATCTGCCTATGCAAAGGTTTTTTTTGGCTCTAAAAGAATATTTGGAACTGTCCTATTTGGACTCTACAGTTTGACTTCAAAATCCCTTGAGTTTTCAAACAAATTGAACGAATTTTGGAAATTTTGTCACTCTTTGTTATTAATTGTTATCAATAAACTTACAAAGACTCAAATTGAACTTTTTTGTTTAGTAATGGAAATGAGTTTTGAGTGGAAAGCAAAGGAAATGCTAATCTAAGTTTCTCTAGGACTCTGAAGATCTTTGAATGGTTCAAACAACGCCCACTTCGTTAGTTGTTTTTTATTGAACCCAACCAGTTATGAGTAGTTGTCCTGCATGAGTCCTGGGTGTCCTGTATATCCTGGGAGTGTGACTCGTATGTGTGCTCGCTCTATTAAAGACTTGCCATTGTGTCTGTCTTTGATGATAAGATGTAAGATGGTCTGTAGATATTTTCCGTAATTGTGGCACATTGTACATTATCTAGTTGTAAGTAAGACAAATGAAATTTTACTACATAACCGTAATAACTCAGTTCAGTTGGAGTTCAGTTCGTTTCAATGGCAATTTAATTGCCATTTGTTGTAAGTTAAATTATACATTATTTAGTTTTATTACCAGCTACCATTAATTTAACTTTGCCATGTCATATGTTGAGGTATTTTTTAATGACAATTGTGGCAGACACATATACATACACGCATACATATACAGTGGTTTACATGTCTGTCTGGGTCTGTGTCTGTGGTTGGTGGCGATCCAATGTTTGTGTCTTCGCATGTCCCCGACAATGGACATAGTTTATCATTGTGCAACATGATGATTGTCCAACACATATGTGTGTATATATATTTTCATTAACAACAACAACAACAACAACAACAAACGGTAGGAAAAAACGTCAAAATGTAACCAAAGAGTTGCCAATTAAGACTTTGGTAAATATTTTCGGTCAAGCAAGATATGTGCATATGAAAAGTCTCAAGTAAATGTTAAGGTTGACTGCCGGTCTATAACTCGATGAATTTAAGCACACATAAAATTTGGAGCATAAAACTGTCGCTAGAAGTAAAAAGAGCTAAATACGAGAGAAGAAGAAGAAGCTGAAGAAACGAGCAGAAGTAAAAAAATGAAGCGAATGCAAATGCCAAAATGTGAACTGCATTTGCAGAGTCATTATCGTCTTCATCATCATCATCATCATCATCATCATTTGCCATCGTCATTGATTTAAGTGGAGTCAACTGAAAACTGTTGCACTTCTGGTTGTTAGAAAACAACAACAACAACAATAAAGGCTGAAGATGAAAATTTAAAGTAGACAAAAAATACAATAATAATAAATAGCAGTAAAAGAAAAGATGTTGCCACTGTTGCTGCTGTTGCAGTTGTTGCTGTTGCTGCTGATCGCATCATCTGCAGAGATGTTGTTGCTGCTGCTGTTGTTGTTGTTGTTGTTTCTGATGCCGTTGTCTTGCATTTGGCTTTGGCATGCAATGCAACAAATTTCACAAGCAACACGCAGACAACTAAATGACAATGTGAACAAAATAACAACAACAACGATTGCTGCTGCTGTTGCCATTGCTCCTGTTGTTGTTGTTGTTATTGTTGTTGCGCAAATTCTTCTTTTTTTTCCATTTAATTACAAACTTATTTATTTGGTTAGTTTAAGCTCAACTGTCCTAATCAATTTGTTAAGGATGGGGAAATGGCTTGCATAACCGGGTCCAACAGTCTTCCACGGATTTCCTCAACGCCAAATTTCACAGCTACCGTGTTAACTTTGACACCACCAACGCAGACATTTTCCAAAAGCCTAACGGTTGCCACCGTCGCCGCGCAACTTGACGTTGCAAGTTGGAATCGGAATCGAAATCGGAGTTGGGAGTCGCTGTTGCAGTTGCAGTTGCAGTTGCATTTGCAGTTGCAGTTGGAGTTGGAGATGAAGGCGAAAACGAAGACTGACATTAGCATTAGGTAAGCGAGTTCAATTAAATTGCACGCAATTGGCCAAATTGGCCACCGACTTGAGCTGCTGCTGCAGCATCAGAGCAGAGTCAAAAAGCTGCCGGGGCATTGCTGAGGTTAAGTGTAGCTGCCCACGCATGGGCTGAATAAAAGTAATCCCCTCTCCGTACTCCCTTCCCCATCACACAGACAAACAAACTTGTGAAGATCATCTTAGTGGGCACAGTGGTAAGAACTAACCAAGCAATTGCCTTTATGCATCCAACGATAAATACTTGCATAAGCTTTTCATTCGTTTCTAACGTTTTTATGTAATCCTTATGAATAAATTTTCGGGTCCAACGTATCCTTATGCTTTTCCAGGTTATTCCCACTAAGTATTTGTCTTAGTTTAGTGCACAAAGTTTGGTTTCTTTTCATCGACAAGGAGAATATAAAAGATTTTAAAAACGAATATCCCATATATTAGTTCTATATCCTACATATTGAGCCTACATGTTCCTGAAAATCAGGGATAATTTTGAGATATTTATCTATTATTTAGTACGTATTTTTTCTTTTCAAGGGTTTCGAATGATGCTGAAGAATTTACAATTATTTTTTTCTAGCCACTGTGAAACGTGTGCGAAAGCCAATTTGAAATGTCAAACAAAAGACTTAAGCAGCGAAATTGTCTTTTTCTCTTAAAAGAGAATAGCATCGGGGTTGAGATTGCGGCAGGGGATGGGTGATGGGGGTGGCATGCACATAGGTATATATTAAATATGCCATGCAAATGCAAATGAAAATCTAAAATGCTTGTTAAAAGTAATGCGCCCAATTTTGATCGCATGGCCAAAAAAAAAAAAAAACAACAACACAAGAGTTGGCGAAAACAAAAACAAAAGTGCCCTTTAGCCTCGGCTGCCATGGCAGCCGTCCAAAAAGTCAGAGTCAAGAGTTGGGGCGGGCAATTTAGTGTCACGTTAACGAAGTTATGCATATAAACGTTTTTCCATAAGGCCGTAGTTGGTCGTTGGCTGGTGGGGGCGCTAGGGTGCTCGTATACTTGAGTGAGGGAGATTCTAAGATATGCTTGTAATAAAAAGCATGTGAAAATGCATTTGTTTAATAAATTTAAAATATTTGCTTTAGTGGTGTATGGTATACCTAAGTCGGCGAGACGACTTACTTACTTCATTCTTTTTGGGGGCATTACCAATATATAAAAGTTACGGCTCAACCACACACACACAAACAATGGGCACACAAAGTTATAAATGAGAAGAGAAGAGTGTGTTGAAAAAAAAACAACAACAACAACAGCAATAAAAACCAACAAGTCAACAAGATTTTCACACTACCCCCTAACTAACGTGATAACATAAATGTTGTTTAGTATTTTGTGTCATCAGGCAAGATTCCTTTGTCTGTGCATTTATGCCCCAAAAGGTAACTTCATTCATAAAAAATATCAAAGAAGCTAACTTCGGCTATCGAGTTTATATACC
>JAECWI010000307.1:0-83026 GCA_018150345.1 Drosophila equinoxialis
ACAGTTTGTCCACAGTTTATATTTTAATAAGGTCCACAGTTTGTCCACAGTTTATATTTTAAAAATTTCCACAGTTTGTCCACAGTTTATATTTTAATAAATGTCCACAGTTTGTCCACAGTTTATATTTTAAGAATTTCCACAGTTTGTCCACAGTTTATATTTTAATAAAAGTCCACAGTTTGTCCACAGTTTATATTTTAATAAAAGTCCACAGTTTATCCACAGTTTTATTTAAAATGTCCACAGTTTATCCACAGTTTATATTTTAAAAATTTCCACAGTTTGTCCACAGTTTATATTTTAATAAAAGTCCACAGTTTGTCCACAGTTTAAATTTTAAAAATGTCCACAGTTTGTCCACAGTTTATATTTTAATAATGTCCACAGTTTGTCCACAGTTTATATTTTAAAAATTCCACAGTTTGTCCACAGTTTATATTTTAATAAAAGTCCACAGTTTGTCCACAGTTTAAATTTTAAAAATGTCCACAGTTTGTCCACAGTTTATGTTTTAATAAAAGTCCACAGTTTGTCCACAGTTTATGTTTTAATAAAAGTCCACAGTTTGTCCACAGTTTAAAATTTTAAAAATGTCCACAGTTTATCCACAGTTTATATTTTAAAAATTTCCACAGTTTGTCCACAGTTTATATTTTAAAAATTTCCACAGTTTGTCCACAGTTTATATTTTAATAAAAGTCCACAGTTTGTCCACAGTTTATATTTTAATAAAAGTCCACAGTTTGTCCACAGTTTATATTTTAAAAAAGTCCACAGTTTGTCCACAGTTTATATTTTAAAAAAGTCCACAGTTTGTCCACAGTTTATATTTTAATAAATGTCCACAGTTTGTCCACAGTTTATATTTTAATAAAAAGTCCACAGTTTGTCCACAGTTTATATTTTAATAAAAGTCCACAGTTTGTCCACAGTTTATATTTTAAAAATGTCCACAGTTTGTCCACAGTTTATATTTTAAAAATGTCCACAGTTTGTCCACAGTTTATATTTTAATAAAAGTCCACAGTTTGTCCACAGTTTAAATTTTAAAAATGTCCACAGTTTGTCCACAGTTTATATTTTAAAAAGTCCACAGTTTGTCCACAGTTTATATTTAAAATGTCCACAGTTTGTCCACAGTTTATATTTTAATAAAAGTCCACAGTTTGTCCACAGTTTATATTTTAAAAATGTCCACAGTTTGTCCACAGTTTATATTTTAATAAAAGTCCACAGTTTGTCCACAGTTTATATTTTAATAAAAGTCCACAGTTTGTCCACAGTTTAAATTTTAAAAATGTCCACAGTTTGTCCACAGTTTATATTTTAATAAAAGTCCACAGTTTGTCCACAGTTCAAAATTTTAAAAATGTCCACAGTTTGTCCACAGTTTATATTTTAAAAATTTCCACAGTTTGTCCACAGTTTATATTTTAAGAATTTCCACAGTTTGTCCACAGTTTATATTTTAATAAAAGTCCACAGTTTGTCCACAGTTCAAAATTTTAAAAATGTCCACAGTTTGTCCACAGTTTATATTTTAATAAAAGTCCACAGTTTGTCCACAGTTCTAAATTTTAAAAATGTCCACAGTTTGTCCACAGTTTATATTTTAAAAATGTCCACAGTTTGTCCACAGTTTATATTTTAATAAATGTCCACAGTTTGTCCACAGTTTATATTTTAAAAATGTCCACAGTTTGTCCACAGTTTATATTTTAAGAATTTCCACAGTTTGTCCACAGTTTATATTTTACAAATGTCCACAGTTTGTCCACAGTTCTAAATTTTAATAAAAGTCCCAGTTTGTCCACAGTTTTATTTTAAAGAATTTCCACAGTTTGTCCACAGTTTATATTTTAATAAAAGTCCACAGTTTGTCCACAGTTTATGTTTTTAAGAAAGTCCACAGTTTGTCCACAGTTTCAAAATTTCAATAAATGTCCACAGTTTGTCCACAGTTCAAATTTTTTAAAAATGTTCACAGTTTGTCCACAGTTTATGTTTTAATAAAAGTTCCACAGTTTGTCCACAGTTCTATATTTTAAAAAAGTCCACAGTTTATCCACAGTTCAAATTTTAAAAATTTCCACAGTTTGTCCACAGTTTATATTTTAAGGTAGGTTTCCACAGTTTGTCCTCAGTTTATATTTTAATAAATGTCCACAGTTTGTCCACAGTTTATATTTTAAAAAAGCCCACAGTTTGTCCACAGTATTTAAAAAAGTCACATTTTAAAAAGTCCACAGTTTGTCCACAGTTGATATTTTAAAGTCCACAGTTTGTCCACAGTTTATATTTTAAAAATGTCCACAGTTTGTCCACAGTTTATATTTTAATAAAAGCCCACAGTTTGTCCACAGTTCAAAATTTTAAAAATGTCCACAGTTTGTCCACAGTTTATATTTTAAAAATTTCCACAGTTTGTCCACAGTTTATATTTTAATAAATGTCCACAGTTTGTCCACAGTTTATATTTTAAGAATTTCCACAGTTTGTCCACAGTTTATATTTTAATAAAAGTCCACAGTTTGTCCACAGTTTAAATTTTTAAAAATGTCCACAGTTTGTCCACAGTTTATATTTTTAAAAAAGTCCACAGTTTGTCCACAGTTTATATTTTAAAAATTTCCACAGTTTGTCCACAGTTGATATTTTAATAAATGTCCACAGTTTGTCCACAGTTCTATATTTTAAGAATTTCCACAGTTTATCCACAGTTTATATTTTAATAAAAAGTCCACAGTTTGTCCACAGTTTATATTTTTAAAATTTCCACAGTTTGTCCACAGTTCAAATTTTATAAATGTCCACAGTTTATCCACAGTTTATATTTTAAAAATTTCCACAGTTTGTCCACAGTTTATATTTTAAAAAAGTCCGCAGTTTGTCCACAGTTTATATTTTAAAAATGTCCACAGTTTGTCCACAGTTTATATTTTTAAGAATTTCCACAGTTTATCCACAGTTTATATTTTAAAAATTTCCACAGTTTGTCCACAGTTTATATTTTAAAAAGTCCACAGTTTGTCCACAGTTTATATTTTAAAAATGTCCACAGTTTGTCCACAGTTCAAATTTTAAAAATGTCCACAGTTTATCCACAGTTTATATTTTAAAAAATGTCCACAGTTTGTCCACAGTTTAAATTTTAAAAATGTCCACAGTTTGTCCACAGTTTATATTTTAAGATTTTTCCACAGTTTGTCCACAGTTTATATTTTAATAAAAGTCCACAGTTTGTCCACAGTTCATATTTTAAAAATGTCCACAGTTTATCCACAGTTCAAATTTTAAAAATGTCCACAGTTTGTCCACAGTTTATATTTTAAAAATTTCCACAGTTTGTCCACAGTTTATAATTTTTAATAAAAGTCCACAGTTTGTCCACAGTTTATATTTTAAAAATTTCCACAGTTTATCCACAGTTTATATATTAATAAATTTCCACAATTTGTCCTTAGTTTATATTTTTATAAAAGTCTTACAGTTTGTCCACAGTTCCAAAAGTTCAAAAATGTCCAAAGTTTGTCCACAGTTTATATTTTAAGAATTTCCACAGTTTGTCCACAGTTTATATTTTAATAAAAGTCCACAGTTTGTCCACAGTTTTAAATTTTAAGAATGTCCCCAGTTTATCCACAGTTTATATTTGAATAAAAGTCCACAGTTTGTCCACAGTTTATATTTTAATAAATTCCACAGTTTGTCCTACAGTTTATATTTTAATAAAATTCCACAGTTTGTCCACAGTTTAAATTTTAATAAATGTCCACAGTTTGTCCCAGTTTATATTTTAAAAATTTCCACAGTTTGTCCACAGTTTATATTTTAATAAAAGTCCACAGTTTGTCCACAGTTCATAATTTTAAAAATGTCCACAGTTTGTCCACAGTTAAAATTTTAAAAATGTCCACAGTTTGTCCACAGTTTATATTTTAAAAATTTCCACAGTTTATCCCCAGTTTATATTTTAGATTTGCACAGTTTGTCCACAGTTTATATTTTAATAAATCCCACAGTTTGTCCACAGTTCATAGTTTAATAAAGTCCACAGTTTGTCCACAGTTTATGTTTTGAATGCACTAACGCAATTATCGAACTTCTAAGCTCAGCTGATCACTTCCATCGACACAATTACACCCCTTACCGATTTGTAACTAACGCCTTAAAATTTAAAAAAATAGAACTAACGGCAGAAACTGGGCACTGCAGTCAGCTGGGAGGTTACCCATGATTTATATTAATACTGGTTTGTAGCTGTGTTGCTTAATGTGTGCAACTTCTAACAGCTTTTTCGGACCAATTCGCGAGCATTTTACAATCCATACTATTGACAGAATCCTTTCAAATCCCGCGTGAAGGTTTCGCACGTGAAGATCTTCAATATATTTATAAGTGAAATGATGAGTCTTTGGAAGCAATAACGGCATTCTAGCGTCCAATGGTATGTCAGCCATTGTTAGACGGCCTCCAATACGGAAAAGTCGAATATTTTGAGTACTTGGCCCGCATGTTGTTTGTGTTTTGTTTTTTGTTGGTCTAAAAAAGAGCCGAATGTAAGTGAAACAAAGAGATAAAAAGAGAGTGTGAGAGAGAGAAATGTTGACGCAATAAAACACACATATGCATATGTATATAAACGGATCTCACTTCACAGTTCACAGCTGTGACAAAGTTCCTGTTTCTGCCTTTGCCTTTTTTCCATAACAATTTTTGTCTTTACGCCATGCGGGCCAATGTGTCATTTTCATGTAGCCCTCCACCCTGCCCCCACAAACAATAACATAAAACCACTAACCATAGAATACATAGATGCGTCAAACAAACTAAGATCAAGTTTTTGATTACAAACGCTAGCCTGAGCGTGGAACCCTAGAGAACTTGCCGCGAAATAGAGAGCGGCCACAGCGAGAGCGAAAAACATTCGCTCGCAGCAGTGTCACTACGCATCGAAAATAATTCAGTCTGGCACAGAGCTACCGAACGACGCAGGCAGCTCTATGTCGCTTGTCATTTCGTTCTGTCTATGTATGTGTACACTCGTCGGTACATGCTCAGGCTTCGTAGTGTGTGTGTGACGTGAAGTTGTACAACACCGCATTTCAATAGCTCGCTCGACAAAAATTTTTCATTTTCGATGCGTAGTGACACTGCTGCGCGCGCAAGTTTTTCGCTCCCTTGGTGCGGCGCTCTCTGGGGTTCTACGCTGTTCGGCTTTTGCCGAAGTTCTCTGGGGTTCCACGCTCAGGCTAGCGTTTGTAATCAAAACTTGTTACTTGTTGCTTTATAGTTGTTACTTGTTTTACTTGTTTTGCTTTTGGGTTTCACGTATTTACTCCTCGTTTTTGTTTTTCAGTTGATTTTATGCCCAGCTGGTGGCCACACACACTATGTGGGCAAAAGGCCAAAAGCATTCAGCCTCCTGCAAATTAGTCACAATTGAAAAGTACTTAACCTCTCCCCATGCATAAACAACGAGAAAAAGCGTTGCCTGCTTTTGAGGGTACTTTAGTGAAACGGAAAACTTTCATTTGGTTCCTTGTTCTTGATTGCCATTAGCATTTGCATACGTTTTAATTTCCATTCGAAAGCGGAGTTTTATTCGACTTGACAAGAAACTATTTCTCATAGGCATTGCATTAAAAATTGACTTGACATATTACGTATACGCAATGTTGAAAATTAAAAATCTTTTGCACTTTTATTCAAAGACTGTAATTATTTGTAAGTAATTGTAATTTACTTCATACTGATTAAAATCTATCTAACTTGTCTACTACTTTATAATCTCGTAAAGTATTGTTTTATATATGAAAGCTCTTTTGCTCTTCTGATTAAACTTTCTTCATTTGGCACTAAGTTTATAGAGTTCAATCACAAAATCAGTTGGTCTTTGTTTATAAGAAAATATTTCTTCAAAACTTCAACATTTGAATAGGGATATTCCGAAGAGAAAGAAAATAACCCAGCCTTTATTCGTTGAATTCAAAATATGAACTGATTTTATTGGAAAAATTGTTGTATAAAGCTTCTGCTCTCTGATGTGACGGTCGTGTTTTTGCTTAGCTCCTGAGTTTTTATTAATATATATTGTTTTCTCTTAATTTTTAATTGTGCTTAGTTTGTTTTCGCTTTCGCTGGTGTCGTTTGCTTGACACCCTTGTGTTTTATTTGCATAATTCGCCAAATTAAACAGTTTTTTTCTTTTTCGTGATTAGTGTTTGGTGCATCTAAATTGTTTCTCTTTTTTTCTTATTGTTCTCTCTCGTCATTGCTTCTGCAGTTGCTCCCCTCATCGCCCCCATCATACCATCAGTGCTAGTGGTTTTGTTGTTCTCTCTGCTTTGTGCTTGTGCTCAGCTTCCCTCCCGCGTAATTACTTTTATAAAGCCGCCTCTCAAAGCTCGTCTTATAACTGTTCTTGCACTCTCTCTTGTGCTGTGTACTCTAGCTGTCTCTTTGTTTTATTTGTAATTATTGATTTTTTATAGATAATTATCTTTGTGCTGTTTATTTAAATTTTTTATATATATATATATATTTTTTTTTTTTTTTTTTTTTTTTGCCTTGTGTTTATTTTGGCTTTTCAATGGCTTGTTGTCTACCCAATTGCAAGCATTCTGATCGTTTTGACGATCAGTATAGAGCAATATCGTGTTGGCTTTGCGATAATCTTATTCACTTAAAATGTGCTGGCCTCAACGGCCGTGATGACGACAAATTTTCTGGTCTTGTCTGTGTCTAAGCCTGAGCTTGGCTTAATGCGCTGGACTTGCCCATCTTGTGCCAGCCAGCAGCTTGATTTTAGCCGAATGTACAGGGATCTTCGTTTAAAGTTTCTTTCTCTAAATAAAATGGCCAAACAGCTGTCTAATGAGTGTGACTCTAGCATACATTTATTGTCGCAATTCAAGTTTGGTCCACCTTCTAAGGAATTGCCCAAGAAATGTACCCTTGAGTTGCCTCATAAGCAGTCGCCTGCACTTTCTATTACATCTTCTCCCATTTTACTTTCGCCTACACCATCTTCTTGTCCCTCTTTATGCTCTTCTTTTCAGATTGATGTACCCACTACAAGCCCCGGTGTACCTCAATCTATCCCTCACGGGAACTCTGATCAATTACTGGATCATGCTGGCTTTCAATCACTTGC
The DNA here is from genome assembly GCA_018150345.1 of Drosophila equinoxialis. Lineage (NCBI taxonomy): Eukaryota > Metazoa > Arthropoda > Insecta > Diptera > Drosophilidae > Drosophila > Drosophila equinoxialis. The sequence continues at coordinate 7,160 of JAECWI010000307.1, forward strand.
GGATCCCAATGCTCCTCCGCCTCCACTAACTGTAGTGCCTCATCGTAAACAATTATTTATCTCTAGGCTTGCTCCAGATACTTCTGAATCGTCTGTGGCAGCTTACATTGGTAATATATGCCCTGCTAAGGTTTTAATTCAAAAGTTTAAGTTTTCTAGGCCTCGCGAAATCTCCTCTTTTAAAATTACTGTACCAAATGAGTATTTCTCAGCTATGGTTGACCCTAACTTTTGGCCAGAGGGCCTAGTTGTACACGAATTTGCGCCCAATAAGCGCTCCCGCCCTTTGCCTGTCCACCTTCCTAATGTATCTTCTGCTTCAAAAAACTAATAACGTCTAGTCTTTGCATTCACTATCAAAATGTAAGAGGACTTCTTACCAAGCTCTCTAAATTATTCTGTGATAGCTTAACCTTTTCGGCTGACATATTAGCTTTCTCTGAAACTTGGCTTAATTCCTCTGTTTTGGATAATGAAATTCTTTCTAATAACTTTATTTCTTATAGGCTTGATCGTGTTGGTCGACGTGGCGGTGGAGTACTCATTGCTGTCAACTCGAATCTGTGTTCAAGTGTTGTGCCGATTGATCTCCCCTTAGGTGTTGAGTTTATTTGCGTCGAAGTTACATGTTCTAACTTTAGCTTATATATCTCTTGTTCGTATATTCCTCCAACTTCTGATATCATGATCTACATGCACCATGCTGATGCTTTGCGAACTATTTTTAGTCGTCTTAAAGATCGTGATTTTTTTATAGCTTTAGGTGATTTTAACTTGCCTAATGTTTCTTGGCTTGCTGATGATAATCTATCTTTCTTAATTCCTTCATCTCAACATGTTTTTCTTGATAGCCTACTTGAATGTCCGCTATATCAGTTGAATTCTTTTCTTAACTCTTCTAAAAGAATCCTCGATCTTGTTTTTGTCTCTGATCCCACTGTTAGTGCTGTATCACAAACACAGCCCCTAGTGAAGCCTGAAGATACTTATCACCCTACCATTGAAATTACTATTTCTTACAATTCCGTTAATAATTCATTCAATAACATCTCAAATTCTCGTCGCAGATGTTTTCGTAAAACAAATTTCAATCTTCTTAACAGCCTTATTTTCTCTTTTGATTGGTCATTTCTATTTGAGTGCTGTGATATAGATTGTGCAGTAAATTTTTTCTACTCTGCTCTTAATTCTCTAATTGATAAATGCGTTCCTTATGTGAATGTCTCTACCGTCTCCAGTGCGCCAGTCTGGTTCACACGTAGGCTCTCTAATCTCCGTAACATTAAATCGAGATATTTTAAAAGATTTAAAAAAACTGGTTCGCGACTTGACTATGCAAATTATTGTGTAGCCAAATCTCAATTTTGCCTTTTAAATACTCAATGCTACAATAATTATATCGTTCGCTGTAAGGTTGAATTTTATAAGAACCCCAAAAGATTTTATAACTTTGTTAATTCCAAAAGACGCTCTAATTTACTACCTTCCACCTTCAGACTTAATGACCAGACTGCTAATTGTGATTCAGATATTGCAGATCTGTTTGCTAAATTCTTTCAGTCGACTTATTCTTCTACTGCTTCGGATCCCACACCTTATCCCTTCACAATTCCACATTCAAATTGTATGTTTTTTCCTAATATTACTGAAGACTGTATTATCTCTAGCTTGTCATCTATGACGTCTTCCTTCGTACCCGGGCCTGATAATATACCTAGTTGCATCCTTAAAATGTGTTCGATTTCCCTATCTAAGCCTTTATCTCGGTTATTTCTTTATATCGAGTGAGACTTGTCGCTTCCCTGATATTTGGAAGGAGTCTTTTATTATTCCGCTTTTTAAAAAGGGTAACAAATCGGATATTTCTAACTACCGTGGCATTGCCAAACTTTCGGCAATACCTAAGCTGTTTGAGAAAATTATTACGTCTTCCCTTCAACACCTATCCAGATCCACTATTTCTCCTTGTCAGCATGGCTTCATGAAAGGTCGTTCGTCGCTTACCAACCTTTTAGAATTGACTACCCTTGTACACCATGGCTTCCGTAAAAAGTGTCAAACTGATGTTATTTATACTGACTTTAGTAAGGCTTTCGATACGGTTGATCATTCCTTGCTTCTCATGAAACTTAACATCATGGGTTTTTCCCCGAAACTATTGGCTTGGTTAAAGTCGTATCTTATTGGCAGAACCCAAAAGGTGTCTTTTCGTTCCTCGATATCTAAAACTGTTCGAGTTACGTCAGGTGTCCCCCAAGGCAGTCATCTGGGCCCACTGTTATTTACCCTGTTTATAAACGATTTGCCTTTGGCCTTGGCTCATTCACGCGTGCTCATGTTTGCGGATGACGTCAAGATTTGTTATTCATATAATGATCCTTCTTTCCAACAGTACTTGCAATCAGATCTCGATGCGTTCTTTGTTTGGTGTCACGTTAATAAATTACACCTTAATGCCTCTAAATGCTCTTTTATGACTTTCAGTCGTTTGTCGCCGTTCCTAGCTCATTACTCTATTAAGTCTGTTTTGTTAGATTGTGTGCCATCATTTAAAGACTTAGGCGTTATGTTTGACCCAAAACTTTCTTTATTTAATATATCTTCAATTGTTAATAGAGCATGCAGTCTTCTTGGCTTCATTAAACGTTGGGCCAAAGAATTTGATGATCCATATGTGACAAAGGTTTTATACACTTCGTTAGTTCGCCCTACTCTAGAATATTGCTCACCAGTGTGGAACCCTCAATATGATGTTCACCAGCGTAGTATTGAATCGGTACAGAAGCAATTCCTTAAGTTTGCGTTACGCGGTCTTAATTGGGACCCGAATCTTCGCCTACCTTCTTATTCTGACAGACTTCTTCTTATTAATCTTCCTTCACTTTACAACCGTGGGCTCGTATTTGGGATTCTCTTTCTACATAAAGTAGTCAACGGCGAAGTCAGTTCTACCAATTTACTAGATACGCTATATTTTTGTGTTCCCTCACGTCGGACCAGAAACTTTTTTCCTCTTCACCTTAGTAGATGTTTGACTAACTACTCTCTTCACGAACCTCTTCGTGTTCTTTGCCAATCTTTTAACAACCTTTCTCACCTTATTTCTCCTCATCTATCTGTCACTTCTCTTCGCGCTATACTTTTTAATTATCTACAGCGTAACCACTGAAAGTATTCTGGACTGGATATTGGATTGGCTGCAACTCATCCCTGACCACATTGGCTGTGAATCGGGGCATAGCTGGCACCTTGTTGCAAATAAAACACCTCCACCGGGTCGGGGATGTTATGCATAAAGCTAAGCTACCTTCATGAATTAATTACTATCTGTATTTTAGCTGAAGCTTTTTCGTCGACTGCTGAATTAGTTGACGTAAATAAACAAAATAAATAAATAAATATATAAATTAACTCTTAGAATCTAGAATCTTAAGCATTTGCAAAGGGCCGCCAAATGCGACATTTTGTTCTTTATTTTTATAGTTAGTTGTCTTATACAAATTATTATTAATATTATCATTAGTAAGATAACTATTGTTAAAGAAGCATGACCAGTTACATGATGGACGTTCAACCTAGTCAATCTGATGTTCCTTTACGATTGTCACTGACTGCACATTCTTACCAATTCTCTCGTATGTATAACTGAGTTGGCTTCTACTGGTTTTTTTCTGTGTCGGGATATCTAACCATTCCTGATGTGCATTACTGTGCTGATTTCTAGCATTTTTATAAGGTGGAAAATTTAAAAAATAACTACCTTTACTTTTTGACTTGTTCCGATGTGATCGCTCCACTATTTTTAAATATCGCTGTTTGCTTAAATTTGATTGGTGATTCTGGCTACCGTTAAATCACTAACCATAGAATACATAAATGAGTTAAACTCAAGATTTTTTTGATTTCAAACGCTAGCCTGATCGTGGAACCCCAGAGAACTTCGGCAAAAGTCGAACAGCGTAGAACCCCAGAGAGCGGCCACAGCGAGAGCGAAAAACATTCGCTCGCAGCAGTGTCGCTACGCATCGAAAATAATTCAGTCTGCCACAGACTACCGAACGACGCAGGCAGCTCCTACGTATGTGTAGACTCGTCGGTACATGCTCAGGCTTCGTAGTGTGTGTGTGACGTGAAGTTGTACAACACCGCATTTCAATAGCTCGTTCGACAAAAATTTTTAATTTTCGACAAAACAGCGACTAAGCGAATAGGACAAGCCCCTGTGGAAAGAATATCCAAAAATATTGGCATCAGTTTTGTATGTAGCCCGGTGGCTGTGTTAATATAGTGCTCGCGTGGCGATCCGAATGCTGCCTGGTTCGATTCCTAGCTCAAAATTGTGAAATAAGGTTTTCTTTCTTTTTTATATTTATTTTTTAATAAAAAAAAGAGATTAAAAAAAGAAAAATAAACAAAAAATTATGAAAAAAAAATGAAAGAGCAAGAAAACTTAAAAAACGAGATAAAAAAGAAAATGGTATGACAGGATGAAACTGAAAGTTTATCTTTATTGGTTTAGTTTAGACGAGTGTTTCCAGGAATATTCTTTCTTTTTAATTCGCAAGGCTAATTTACAGTGGGTAATCTTATTGTTATCTCTTAAACGCACAACCGCTTTGTTCAATCGCTTGCCTTAGACTGCCGCGCAAACTCTCTTTCTCACGACTCTCGCTGATGTCATGATCATTCGCTCTCCAAGAAAAAGAGAGAAAAAGAGAGAGAGAGAGAGAGAGCCTGCTACAACTCGGCCGTCCTGACAATATAAGATCTCCTGATCTTAGTTATACAAATACCTTAAAGTTGTACCTATATATTATACAAAAACCGCTTAAAATGTATCCTTAAATATTATTAAATATACTTATATTATTTTTTTTATATATCTCCTATCCATGGTTTTATTTTTTTGCACACTCCATACACCTTGATATGGATTTCTGGAAAGTTGGAACCCTTCTACATCTTTCAAGAAAAACCTATCGTTCCTTAGAACCTTTTGTATAACGTATGGTCCTTTGCTTTTTGGGATAAGCTTACGAGATATACCTGTTGTGCTGTCAAAATTCTTAACCATAACATAGTCGCCTTCTTTATACTCTCTTGCTGAAATTCTTTTGCTGTTGTAGTGCCGTTCGTTATATTCTTGTGATCGACGAATGTGTGAAGCTCCTAATCTTCTTATCTGTTCTAAATCTATTGGGTTGTCTGTACTATCCAATTCTTCAATCTTTTCTCTAAATTCGTCTATAACGTTTCCTCTTTGAGCTATTCCAAATAACAGTATGCTGGGGTATTGCTTGATGCTTCTGTGAAAAGTGTTGTTTATTGCGTGTTCTACATCCTCGACAACTGTGTCCCAATGATTTACCTTGTCTGGTTCTGCTAACTTTGCTATCATAGGTCCCATACTTCGAATTAGCCTTTCTACTTGCCCGTTGGCTTGCGGGGATCCTGTCGCTATTTTCACATGTTGAACACCCTGAATATCTAGGAACGCCTCGAATTCTGATGAGGTGAAACAACTACCCCTATCGGAAACTATACATTTCGGCCTACTATAACTCCTGAAATATGTTTTTAATGCTTCTATCACCTCTTTGGTACTCGTTGTCTTTGTCGTATATAGTCTGACAAACTTTGTAAACCCGTCCACTACTACGAATATATGTTTCTTTGCTCTTCCTGCTTCAATCGGACCGTAATGGTCAATATGGACTAAGTCGAATGTTTTGTCCCCTTTTGGGATGCTGTTTAAAAACCCTTCTCCTTTGCCGCATTTGGGAGAGAAAGCTCCGCATCGTAAACAGTTTTGTATGTGTTTTGTCGCCTTATCTTTAAGATTTGGGAACCAGTAACTTTTCCCTATTGCATCTAACATTTTATCCCTACCCACGTGACACAATTCGTCGTGGTACTTATATATACTCTAACATTTTCTTAATTTCCTGCAGCTCTAGATGTTTCCCCTGGCAAATAACTAAATTATCCTCGAAACTGTTGGGTTCTATTACCATAACATTGGCGCATATACTTAAAGCATCCACATGCTGCATTTGATTTCGCGATCGATGTACTAGTTCGTAGTCATATTCTTGGAGCTCGAGCGCCCATCTTGCTATTCTGGGGTTTAATTCTACTTTGTTTAAGGTAAGCGTCAAGGAGTTGCAGTCTGTTAAAATCTTGAAACGTTTCCCTTGAACATATATTCTGAATCTACGCAATTCGAATCTATGATATTTCGACTCAACTTCGCTCGTTCTTTTGGAAAAATAAAATATCGGATGCCACTTGCTATCCGCTTTGTTCTGTAATAAGGCTGCGCCAAAACCCAAAGCGCTTGCATCGCAATGCAGTTCTGTTTCGTCTCTATGATCGTAGATTGCCAATACAGGTGCCTCAACTAAGTTTCTGCTTAAGCATTAAGAAACAGTCAAGTTCAATCTTTCCAATTTTAAACTCTATTTTTCTTCATTAAATCATATAAAGACTTGGCTATTATTGAAAAATCTTTTATAAATCTTCGAAAGCATGAGCATAATCCTAAGAAACTCTAGCCCAGGTATTTTATGCTTAACATAAAAAATTCGCGCTTATCCATTCGCAATCTCAACTTGTTCTGAACTAATCTTTCAAAAACTTTTTCTAAAGTTTGCTGTTCACGCCACCGGGTGAACAGCAGTGAGCGACGAAGAGCAGTGAGGAGTGAGGGAGGTTTTTTTGATCCTCGGCTACGGTCACACCAGGAGGGGTGACTAGGTTTTCTGATGGGCGCCGCCATTTCACTTGAGTACGAAATTTCAACCCGAACACCCATTCTCTTTTTCTATTGAATTTTTCTTCCTTTCGAATTGTATATTTTAACCCGAAACATTTTCGTGTGTGTCGGGCAACCTGTGAATATTTATTAATAAAGTATAAGTTTTTTTTAACCGAAGTTATCGCGCGTTATTAATTCTCCACTCACTCACCACCCGAAGAAATTGGCACCCGCCAACCACTTGTATTATAATTTGGATCCTTCCGCCCCTCCACGAACATTGGTCCTTCGAGTCGGATATCCTTCCGCTCCTCCAGCTTGCATCGGCGGAATTCCTGATAAGTACAAAGTTCATTATTCATTTCATTTGCCCCTACATACTAATAAAAGTGTGAAGTTTCCCGCTCTTCCATAGCGACCTGCACACTTTTATATATATTGTATGTACATACCTGACCTATTCCAAGGGTACATGGTAGTTCCCAATCCATAACGTGTTTGTCCAACGTTCGGTTTCCATTCCACCACAGGGGTTTCTTTATGTTTTTCTTCTCAGCCGCACTTGTCCAATTTTTTCATACGTACATACATATGTAAAACTCGTGGCATCACATGTACATGTATTTTCCACAGCTGTTCGCCAAGTCCGCGTAAAAAAAGCAAAGAAATTATTAAAGTGTTATAATAAAAAAAACCAGAAGGACGGGTTAACTTCGACAGCGTCGAAGTTTTTATACCCTTGCAACTGTTTTGGTAATTCTTTCCTTACCCATAGATATCAAAGTGTAAAAACGTTTTATCCAAAAAGTCTAATGTTTGCGAAAGAACGGCCTTCAATCTTAGCATAGGATATAACGAACTTTTTGACAAAAGTCACTGTTTTCGACCAATCGTTCCTATGGGAGCTATATGATATAATCACCCGATCTTGATCAAATTTGGCACAATTATTAATAAGAACACAAAACTGAGAAATACCAACTTTTATGACAATAGCTATAAAGTTAATGAAGTTATTGAGAAAGTCACTGTTCGTGACTTTGCCGTTTGTATGGGAGCTATATGATATAGTCACCCGATCATGATCAAATTTAGCACAATTGTTAATAAGAACACAAAAGTGACAAATACCAACTTTTATGACAAGAGCTATAAAATTAATGAAGTTATTGAGAAAGTCACTGTTCGTGACTTTGCCGTTTGTATGGGAGCTATATGATATAGTCACCCGATCTTGATCAAATTTGGCAGAATTATTAATAAGAACACAAAACTGACAAATACCAACTTTTATGACAATAGCTATAAAATTAACTAAGTTATTGAGAAAAGTCACGGTTCGTGACTTTGCCGTTTGTATGGGAGCTATATGATATAGTCACCCGATCTTGATCAAATTTGGCAGAATTATTAATAAGAACACAAAAGTGACAAATACCAACTTTTCTGACAAGAGCTATAAAATTAATGAAGTTATTGACAAAGTCACTGTTCGTGACTTTGACGTTTGTATGGGAGCTATATGATATAGTCACCCGATCTTGATCAAATTTGGCATAGTTGTTTATAGGTGCAATAAACTCACCAATATTTCATGACGATAGCTCAGAAAATAGCGAAGTTATTCAGAAAAGTCACTGTTCGTGACTGTGACGTTTGTATGGGAGCTATATGATAGTGGTCCGATCCGGCTGAATCCGAGATATACAACGCCTGTAGTATATACAAGCCTACGTGCAAAATTTCAGCTCTGTAGCTCTTACGGTCTCGGAGGAGTTCGCGTTGATCCAGACGGACGGACGGACGGACGGACGGACGGACATGGCTATTTGAACTCGTCTCGTCGTGCTGATCAAGAATATATATACTTTATATGGTCTGAGATGAACCGTTCTATGCGTTGCACACTTCTGACCAAAATTAATATACCCTTTTTGCAAGGGTATAAAAAAGGAAATAGTAATCCAAGTGTTCACCGCGATTTCTAATGTGTTCGGATTATTTCCAGTGCCCAATTAATTTCCTCACGCGCGTATTCGCCCATCGGCATATCCACTTACATACATACATCGTCATCTGTTGATGTACGCGCATATGTATATATCCACGTACATATAATTCATTCGCACTTTACCACAAAACGAAACAAATTTGAAATAGCAATTAACGTATGCACCGCGATTTCATGTGGGTTTGAATCGGTTTAATTGCAAATTAATTTTATCACGCGCGAATTAAGATTGAGTCTGTTCTGGTTGAGTGTTAAATCAAGACTGCTTTATTGAATAAAATCATATTCTGGTTTTGCTTACATCTAAGTGTTTATAATGTTTTCTTCTGGTCACTTTTCTTGTGACACTCTATATTTAGGGAAACTGTCACTTATCTTGTGACACTCTATGTTTAGGGAAACTGTCACTTATCTTCTGACACTCTATGTTTACTGGAATGGTATTGTTTATGTTTACATTAATGTGGAGTGTGACCTCTTGGTCGGCTGTTATGGGAAGTGTTGCTAATGGCATAACTCCTCCCTCTGAGTATGAATTCTCCTGAATTCTTTTACATTAATGTTTTTATTTTTCTTTTTACAGTATATATGTATATAAATGGATAAACATATAATAATAATAATAATAAAAAGTGTTAAAAATATGCCATTTGTCAATTTCTTTTCGTATTTAAGTTCTGTGATTTCTTTTAAATTGTCAAAATTATCTATTGTTACATGATCAAAGTTAATTATGTTTTTATAGGTTTGATTCAATAGTTCTGTTGGATACAAAAATTTTTCGTGAAATTCTGTTTTTTCGTTAAAAAATATTTCATTTAGAATTTAAATTTTACAGTTACCGAATTGAATTAAGTTACTTCCCTTAAGTATAATATTTCTTTTATCGCAATTTTGATATATTTTTGTATTTTTGGCATTTTTGATTATAATTGTATCATCGTCAATTTCTTCGATACTCGTTATATTGTTGAATATAAATTTGCATTTATTATTAATGGTACAACTTTTACTTAATTTTAATTCTTTTAAAATTTTGTTGGGTTCATATGTAAATGTTTTATTATTTATTTCTACAATTAACTGATTTTCTTGGTCTATTTGTATATAATCAATATTTGGTATAGGAATAATTAACTTAACATCTATGGTTATAAATGATTTTGGGATTTTAATTGCGATTATGATGCAATTATTCTTATATTTTAAAATGCCCATACGGATTAGCTTTAATTTATAAAAATCAATGTCAAATTTATTTATTTCCTCTTCTGATAAAATTTCTGGTACGATTATATTATTTTTTTTGCTGATGCGTTGTTTTCCTGAATATAATTGATTTTGAATTCTATATTTTTTAATTTCCCCATTTGGTCATTATGAAGTATTTTCATTTCTATTTCTTGATTTTGATTGTCCTTGATTATTGTTCTGTCTTGTTTAATTGTTTCTGCTAAGTTGTGTATTGTTTTATTAAAATGTGTATTTATAACAATTTGTTGTTTCATGTCTTGTATAATATTATGGTTGTTTTGGTCAATATTGTTAAGGTGGTCTAAAATATCTGTTCTATCTTCATCGTCCATAATTCCAAAAAGCCATTTGTATGTTGTTCCTACAATATTTAACATTCCTCTTTTTATTCTGTTGTTTGGGGTTATGGATTTTATTTTAGCTCTAATTAGATTTATTTCGGCTAATAGCTCCTTTTTTCCTGTGATGTTAATATTTTTAATGTTTGTCTCCATTTGATTTATTATATTATTTAAAGGGTCGATATTAATAATGTGTAGTATAATTACTGTTTCATTAACTATTTCCGTGGAATAAGTTTGTATAGGTGCATACCCTGCATTTGATTGAATTGGTTCAATTTGTAATCTGCCTTGAACACACATTATAACGTAAAAAATTATGAAAATCTGAGGATAGGAGAAAAAAAATTTTTGTTTCAAGGATGTCAATTTTTGTTGGAAATTAATTTTTTCCTGCTTTGACGGTCTTTTTATATTATATGGATGAATATTATTTAATGTTGTAATTCTAAAATAAGGTTCATTCCTGTCTTTTCCCCTCATAATCTTCTCTTGTATTATTTTGTTTGCTTAAAATTTTTTTTTTGTCCTTGATAATAGTGTTTTTTAGTTTTTACTCATCTTCTATGTTTTTTGCATAACTTGGTGTACATTTTATTGTAGAGTGATAACGGTTATTATAAGCTGTTATTGCTAATTGCATTTTGGATGAAATTGATAAATCATCATATATTCCTGCTATTATTTCAATGAGAGTAGAATGTAGTCTTTCTATGTCTGCATTTCCTGTATGTGAATTTCGCTTTGTATAATGGATTTCTATTTGTTCTTGGTTTAAGTATTGTTTTATCTGTTCTGATCGAAATTCATTATCCATTATTATTTTATGTGGCTTATTGAATTTGGCAAAGTGTTCAATCATAATTTCCATTTTAGTTTTCCAGTTTCTATCTGTTATATTATAAGCGACTGCGAATTTTGTGAGCTTGTCTATGATTGTAACAAACGTTTTGTGTTTTATATGAAATATGTCTAAATGTATAAGTTGATTTTTAACATCCGGTGTTTCTGTGAATTGAAACTTAGGTTTGATTGGTTTTCTGTCATATTTAATTTCCTTACATTTTTTACAATTTGAAATTATCAACTGAATATGGTCTCTTAGCTTTGGAAAATATATTTTGTACTTTAACGAATTAAAAGCTTCATTTATTCCGCTATGTAATGAATCTTTGGTGTGGTAAATAGCTATTTGTTTGTGTAACTCTTCCTCGCTTGAAATTTCCTGAGCTCTCTTAGTACATTTAAAAATTTTTATATTATTACAGTGTGAAAAAATGTTCATTAAGATACATTGTATCTTATAATATTCTGAGTCTGGAACTTCTGAAACAATTCCTACTGTTCCTTTATTTATATTATTTTGCATTTTGATTTCGATTTCAATTTCTGTTTCTGCTGGGCTTACTTCTATTATTTTTCTACCATGCTGAATATATATTGTCCGTTGTTGTATAAGTTACTATTATCTGAGTTTTATATTTGTTTACAATATCGTCTTTTATATAGAAATTTGTAAATCCTCCTTCCTCTGCTGAATGCTGTGTATCTGATAGTTCAAAGTTTGACTCATTTGTTTTATCCTTGTTTATTAGTTCAGCTGTTTCCTGTCTACTTAAAAAAATCTGCTACCTTATTGTCTTTTCCTTTCAAATATATTATGTCATAATCGGATTCTTGTAATTTTAAAATCCATCTTTGGTGTCTTGCTGTCATTTCTTTCCCTTTGTATTTTGAGTTTAGATATTTTATCGGAGCATGATCTGTTATAATTTGGAATTTATTACCTATCAAATAGTGTTTAAAATAGTTTACTGCATGTATAATGGATACAAATTCTTTATCAATTGTACTGTAGTTTTTTTCGTGTTTATTTAGAGTTCGTGAAACGAATGCAACTGGTTGCCCTTGTTGAGACAATACTGCACCTATTGCGAAGTCACTTATGTTTGCATCTTGTTGTAATGGTAAATGGTTTATCAAACTCTGGATATTTTAAGATTGGATGTGAGCTTATAAGTGTTTTAAGGTTTTCAAAGGCATCTATAAACTATGGGTCATTTGTATTAATTTGTGTGCCTTTTTGTAAATATCTGATCATTGGGTAAGCTATTTTGGAATAGTCCTTAATAAATCTTCTGTAAAATCCTGTCATACCGAGAAATCCTTTCAATTGCTTTTCTGTTTTAGGTAGCTGCATTGCTTTTATTGCTTCTATTTTATGTGGATTGCGTTTAATCCCTTGCTTTGTGCTAAATATTCAGTATATTGTTTCATGAAGGAACATTTGTCTGGTTGAATTTTTTAAGTTATGATTTCTAAGTATTTTGAAAATGTTTTCTAGAGCAATCTTATGTTCCTCAAGTGTTGTTGAAAATATCAAAATATCGTCCATGTATACAACACAACTTTTGTTTATATAATCCCTCAGTATTTCATTCATTAAACGTTGAAATGTGGCTGGGGCATTTTTTAACCCAAAAGGCATTTTAACATATTCATATAAACCCATTGGTGAAATGAATGCTGTTTTCTCTATATCTTCCTCTGCCATTAAAATTTGGTGATAGCCTTTTGCTAAATCTAATGTAGTAAAATATTGGGCTTTACCGAGTTTGTCTAATACAGCGTCCATGATAGGTATTGGGTACTTATCTGGAACGGTTACTTGGTTTGAAAGCCTATAGTCTACACAAATACGATACTTTTGAATTCCAGAGCTATCTCTTTTTTTAGGTATGACACATATTGGAGAACTATATTTGCTTTTGCTTTTTCTTATAATTCCATTGTTTTCCATATAAATTATTTGTTTCTTTATTTCTTCTTCATATTTTGGGGAGACCCGATAGAGTTTTGAATTAATAGGTTGGTCTGTAGTAGTTTTTATGCTATGAACTATAGCGTTAGTATTGGTTAAGTGATCCACTTCTTTGAAACATAACTTTTCGTACTTTTTTGAAAGATTTCTTATTATTTGTTCTTCCTCAGTATTGAGTTCTTTTAACTTAAGATCATCAATTTCACTTACTTCCATTACGCAAACATCTTCTGATTGTTTGGAAAGGAATGGAATTTCGACCCCATTGTTAAGTTTAATAATTTTGTTTTGAAAATCAATATTTGCAAAATTCCTTTGAATGAAGTCCATGCCCAATAGAAAATCACATGATTTTTCCAGGGGCATATCCACCCATTTTGTTCTTGCATAATTTATATATTTAAACTCCCTTGGCACTTTTGTTTTCACTAAGTAACTGTCACTTTCTATTTTTCCCTTTATTGTATGTATGGTTTTTGAATATTTTTCAATTATTTTGTATTTGGAATTATGTACATTAGTTGTGTTTAAAATGCTTATGGTTGATCCTATATCTACTAAAATAATATAAGTATCTTCCTCTATCATTCCTTTAATAAAATTTTTTTTTTTTCATCCAAGGCTAGTTGGTAAAAAACTCTTGATTATCTGTGCTGTTTACTACTTCCTCATTTATATTATCTACACTCATTGCTTCTGCTGGTGGTTGCTGATAATTTTGTGGTTGCTGATAATTTTGATTTTGTCTTACGTTCTGACTCTGTTGTCTATTCGGATTTTGATACTGTCTCGTATTTTGACTCTGTTGTCTATTGGGATTTTGAGACTGTTTTACATTTTGACTCTGTTCAGTATTTTGGTTTGTATTTTTATTAGTTGTCTGTTTGTTATATGTACTATGGTCATTGTCATTTTTGGTTAATAATAGTTTTTTATTTAAATTTCCATAATTCAGACCAATATAATTTGCAAGTTCAATTCTTATATCTGTTAATGTTGTTTTATTCATTAAGGCAATGGCCATTGGACCACAAGATAATTCTTTTTACTCTTTGAATTAAGAGACCACTTAATATGTCAACTAATCTGCTATTCTTTTCAAAGACCGAAAAATCAGTAATTCCCTCAACAATTGCTCTTACTTTAAAATCAAGATCTCGAACAGTAGTTACCCTTAAGTTATTAATTTTTCTGGTTAGACCCATTTGGTCCGTTCTTGGGCGATAATGATGTCGAAGACGAGTTTTGCAATCAGCCCAAGATGTAGGGGGTTAATATTAAGCATAGTTCTAGCCTGACCTTGAATTTTGGTGTTGAATATAACAGTCAAGACCTGGTCGTTATCATCATACTCCTCCATGATTTGGTTGACTGCCGAAATGAAACCATGTAACGTTCCCTCCTGTCCAGTGAACACCGGCAAGTACCTTGTTTCCTTCTCGATGCTGTTTCTCTCCCTTGTTGTTGGATTAGAATGCATCTCTTGATTGGATATTATTATTGATGTTAGCATTTGAATGCATTGTTGTATTTCGTTAATTTGTGCCATTTTAATGGTGTATGTTTTATTGTTTCTTTAACTTTTTTTTTTTTTTTTAAGTTTCCACAATAATTCTGTTTGTTTGCACAAAGTGTTTTTACAATATTATATTGTTTCGTTATTTGTCACAATATATATATTTTATTAGTTGTCACAAAACTCGCGTGAGTTATGCCATTAGCAACACTTCCCATAACAGCCGACCCAAGAGGTCTACACTCCACATTAATGTAAACATAAACAATACCATTCCAGTAAACATACAGTGTCACAAGATAAGTGACAGTTTCCCTAAACATAGAGTGTCACAAGATAAGTGACAGTTTCCCTAAACATAGAGTGTCACAAGAAAAGTGACCAGAAGAAAACATTATAAACACTTAGATGTAAGCCAAACCAGAATATGATTTTATTCAATAAAGCAGTCTTGATTTAACACTCAACCAGAACAGACTCAATCTTAATTCGTGCATACATCCATACATACCTACCTGTGTACTTACGCATGTACGTACATACATTCATCAAAGCATCCGTCCATATGCACTGATCGTTTATTTTGTATTTTCTTTCGCGCACAACACTCGCGGTGTGTAAAAGCGTTCGTTTGTTCTTTTTTATATTTCTATACTCTTCACAACCACAAAGAAAAAAAAAAAAAATAATTAAAAACAATTAATAAATAATTAAAAACAATTAATACGACAAAAACAAAAACCAAATTTATAAACAGCGACCGACAGCTGTTTTCGGAGTAGTGGTGGCACGTGAGTCGAGTCCGCCCAATTCAAACCACATTATTTCCGACTCCCGGTTTTTTCGCCCATATATATCTATATATATATATATAAATAAATACATATATATTTTTTTCCAGCACTATCGTGCCCATATTTAAATATCCACCCATATTTATAAATCATATATGACTTTTCCGGCCAGTATCTTGCGCGCATATATAACCGCCCACATTTATAAATAAATCCATATATATATATTTTCTCCAGCACTATCGTGCCCATATTTATATATCCATCCATATTTATAAATTATATATGTGGGACTGGGTTCCGATTCCGTAGAAATAAGTAGTCCCATTTAGATTTATATTTAGTTATATGGTAATAGGTTTTATTTTATATTATAATTAGGTTTTAGTAACTATAAAAATGGTTGAATTGAATGTTAATTGTTTCGTCTTTAGGTTTTTAATGAGAGCGTCGTTTCTCATTCGTCTTTACACGTCTTTCGTCTTTAATACGTCTTTACTTCTTTTTATGCGCGTCTTCTCGTCTTTTATACTTCTTTAATACACGTTTTCTCGTCGTTGGCTCGTCTTAAAAAAGTTCTTCTTCCTCGTCGTCTCTTAGCAGCCTTGCCACATCGTCGTTTTGTGAGTCGCTAGCCACCTCGTCTCACATGGATCGCTTGCCACACCGTCGTTAAACAGCTGTTCTGAGGTGGTCTGGCCATTCGGCGTTACCAACCCAACCCCACATCCGGCCGTCCTGACTAAGCATTCGGCCCGGAATTTTAGGCCGGCGCCAAATTGTGTTCGCTTTATGGCGACTAGATCACCAACGTCGTAATGTTTGTTATTCTCGTTTTGCATTTTCAGGATCTGCGTCTTGGCTTTACATCGTAGTTCGTTGCGGTCGTCTTCAAATGTAGCTATGGTTTCATCATTAATTAGTTTTATCAGCTGATCATCGTCTTTGGTTCGCATCTTCACTCCTATTAGCAGCTCGAAAGGTGTGGAATGAATACTTCTAGCATATGTGGAATTAATTGCTTGTTGGACTCTGGATACGTGTTTGTACCATTTTGTTGGATCGTCGATGCTGAGCTTAGAAAGTACTGAAATTATAATTGCATTCAACCTCTCGACTTGTCCGTTTACTCGGGGTAGACCAGTTGTCGTCTTCACTAATTTAATGTTTTCATCTCGGCCATACTGAATAAAGATATCTGCGGTGAAAGCAGCACCTCTATCCGAAATAATTGTTGAAGGATTATCGAAAATTGAACTCTGTGCAGACAGCTTTGCTATAACTTCGTTTGCAGTGGTTGACTTCGTCGGATAAAGCCAACAGAATTTAGTGAATGAGTCAATTACGGCTAAGATATGCTTATAATTCTTATGCGTCGAATCAAGGGGACCCAAAAAACTTTGCAATTGCTTAGGTGTTTGAGAAATTTTGAATTTTGAAACGGCTTCAATCTTTTCGGTTGTCGGATACAACATCTGATTTACAATAATATGTCCTGAAAATTGGATTGGTCTTTTCAAAAAATGACACTTCTTAATGTTGAGTTCCAGTCCATAGTCTTTGCAGGTAGTAATAACTTCTTTTAAATTTAAAACAGCTTCTTTTTCATCTTTTGCTGGAATTATTACGTCGTCTATGTAGGGAAGTGCAATACCTCGTCGAGTAAGGGGTCGAAATATTACGTTAATGTGCCGTTGAAACACACCAGGCGAATTGGAGAGTCCAAAAGGTACTTTTTTAAATTGATATTGGCCATTCTGAGTCCCAAACGATGTGTACTTCTTACTTGATTCGGCCACTGGCACGTGAAAAAATCCGTTTTTCAGATCTATTGTACTGAATATCTTCGCATCTTGGAGTCTATCAAGTTGGTCTTCAATAAGAGGCAGAGGAAAACGATCTTTTACAATTACCTCATTGATGCGTCTTAAATCAATACAAAGTCTCGGTGAGCCGTCACGCTTTTTGACAAGGACTACAGGGCTTGTAAACTCTGAATTAGATTCTTCAATTATATCGTTGTTTATCCACTCTTCAATTTGTTCGTCGACTATTTTTGTTTCTTGAAACGGTAGTCTGCGCGGACGCGAAAATATTGGTGTTTCGTCATTTAATACTATGTTCATCTCGATTTGGGTTGACTTTGTTTTAACCGGCTTATAGTTTTCAATTATATCTCGAACTTCAATTTTAGCTTTTTCACCCGCAGCTTGATCTATATTTATTTCGTCATTATTCGCGATTGATTCAATTTGCATTATATTCAATTCCAAAATCTCGATCTCATTCTCTACGTATTTACGCACTGTTAGACCATTACGACTAAAAATTAATTCTGCAAGAAGGCAAATCTGTTCACCAATGATTATTTTAATATCCATACACTTCATCGGAACAACGTAAAAGTCAAGAACATAGTCATCATTATCGATTTTAATTGATTTTTCGAAATGCCCAATTGGTCTAATCTGATTATTATCACGATCGCCGCCAAATCCAATAAGACTTACACTGCACGACAAAAGTTGTTGCTCACTTAGTTCTTTGAATAAGTCTTCGCGCATAACATTGAATTTGCTGCCTGTATCAAATTATTGCGAATACATCTGGTAGCCTACTTGGTCACCCGCCCATCTGGCAACCCTATACGCGTCAAGATACACTCTCGTATATGGCACCGTCTGTGCCGGTCGTGTTTCTCATAGTTCTACCACAAATAATATATTCACTACTAATATATATATATCCATCAATAACTCTGTAAACCCATTAAGTTGAATAAATCTCAACAGGTTATGGGCCCAGCACGCTTCCACTGCGCCAATAATTCGATGGATTCAGAATAGTGAAAATAAAGTAAAAAGTCTAAAAGTTGTGGCGAAAAAGTTCTAGAAAGATTTTTGTGTCTCGCCTGTGTGGCGCCGAACTGCCGTTTTTTTTACGTTGCTTGTGTAGCTTTGCGGTCGGCTTTTGCTTGTGTAGCTAAGTCAAGAAAAAACGTGCGAGGGAGAACCCAATAGAAAAAAGTTAAATAAAGAGAAACAGAAAAAAAAAAAATGAGTGTCGCAAGTGTACGTATAGAGCCGTTAGGCAAAGAAAATTTTGATACTTGGAAAATTCAGATGGAAGCACTTTTGATCAAAAATGATACGTGGAAATATGTGAACAATACATGTGTAAAGACAGAACAAAATGCTGCACAGTGGGTGAAAGAAGATGCTAAGGCAAAATCTGACTTAATTCTGGCCATGGCGACAACAGAATTAAAACAAATAAAAAACTGTGAAACTTCAAACGAAGTATGGAAAAAGTTGCATAGCATCTACCAGTCCACGGGTCCCGCACGCAAAGCCACCCTACTGGTCTTTGATTTTGCTGAAATTAGGCCCCGGCGCCGACTGCGAGATCACGTCGATAAGTTTTTTGACATTGTAGACAAAATAAATGAAACTGAAGCAATCAACATAAATGATTTAATCTCGATCTTGCTACTGTACAGTATATCAGAAGAATACGAAACATTTCGTATAGCAATCGAGTCGCAGGACAGTTTAATTACACCTGAAGCACTAAAGGTAAAATTATTGGATGAATACGAAGCGCGAAATCGAAACAAAGGAGAATCATCACCAGGGGCACTGATGATAAATAAGAGATTCAATAATGGTGCACCAGGGTCGTCCAAGGCAGGTGGTTTCAAATACAAATGTTATAATTGTGGAAAGGTGGGGCACAAGGCGGCGAAATGTCCCAAGAAATTTCCGAAAAACTCCGGAAAAAACAGTGAGTCATATTCAAGTATGTACATACAAGAAGCAAATCTTACACGCACAAGCCTAAAGGGATGGTGCCTGGACTCTGGAGCAACGTCACATATGTGTTCAGAGAAGGAAAGGTTTAATAAAACGAATGCAGAAAAATCGCAAGAGTTAAAACTAGCAAACGGCGAAAATACAGCAATTAATGGAATCGGGTCGGTAACTTTTAAACCAAACTGTAAGTTTTCTGCAAACCTTTTGAACACACTGCATGTACCAGATATTAGAGAAAATCTACTGTCAATAGCGAAAATATGTGACCACGGTTTTAATGTGTTATTTAAGAAGAATTTTGCAGAAATAATACAGGTATCCAATGGGCAAGTAGTTTTTGTCGCACAGCGAAAACATGACCTATACCATGTGGAGGAAATGAGTGAAGAAAGCCATTTAGCAGTCGGAAACAAAACAAGTATCAGGGAGTGGCATGAACGTTTTGGTCACTTAAACGAAAAGGACTTAAAAGATGTCATCCAAAAAGGAAGAGTACATGGTGCATGCGTAAATATAAATGAGAGTCTACCAATCTGCGAAGCATGTATTAAGGGGAAGCAATCACGAAAACCGTTTCCTGCATCCGACTCCAAATCAAAAGAACTACTAGAACTAATCCATAGCGATGTATGTGGACCAATGCGAGTAAGTAGTCATGGAGGTAGTCGATACTTTGTTACATTTATAGATGATTTTTCGAAATGGTGCGAATTGTATACTATCAAAAGTAAATCAGAAGTTTTTAACAAATTCAAGGAGTTTAAGGTATACGTCGAACTCAAAACTGGAAAAAAGATTAAACGTTTTAGATCAGACAATGGAACCGAGTATACCAATAATGAGTTTAATAAGTATTTAAAAGGCGCAGGTATAAAGCACGAGCATTCAGTGGAATACACCCCACAACAAAATGGAACGTGGAAGAATCGAACTCTTGTGGAAATGGCTCGCTGCATGATGATCCAAGCCGTACTACCAAATAGCTACTGGGCTGAGGCAATAAACACTGCAAATTACTTACGGAATAGATGCCCATCCAAAAGTCTACGGGGAGAAGTCCCTTTTACATTATGGAATCATCGTATTGCATCTATCAAACATTTACGCACATTTGGTCAAATTGTATACTCGCTTGACAAACGTGCAAAGAGTAAATTCAGTCCAAGATCTAAACGTTGTATATTTATAGGTTACTGTTATGATGCCAAAGCCTACAGACTATATGATCCCGAAGCCAAAATGGTATTAAGAAGTCGTGACGTCATATTCACAAATATTTTTGGCAACGATCATGAATTTGAAGAATTCTCAGAGCTGAGTGCAGTCAATGCGGAATATCAAGAGGAACATAGTCAGGAAGATGATTTTCAAGAAGAGCGTGTCGTTCCCGAGGAAAATACCCCAGAAGAGAATGCCGATATTGAAGAAAATGTCCAAGAGGAACCAGTACTGCAAAGACGTGGACCTGGAAGACCCAGAAAAGTGCATACAGGAAAACCTGGTCGTCCCAAGCTCATCTATAATGAAGTCCAAATCCAGTCAACCATCGGAAATGAGCCTGAACCGGAATCTGATGAGGAAGACGAATTTTATGAGGCATCGTCACTAATAAGCATCGGAGATGAATCGTCAATGCGCGCAGCTCTAAGTGGTCCAAATGCAATTGAGTGGAAAAACGCCTTGATAAGTGAGTATAAAGCGCTACAAAAGAATAAGACTTGGGAAACAGTAAAGCGAGA
The DNA here is from genome assembly GCA_018150345.1 of Drosophila equinoxialis. Lineage (NCBI taxonomy): Eukaryota > Metazoa > Arthropoda > Insecta > Diptera > Drosophilidae > Drosophila > Drosophila equinoxialis. The sequence continues at coordinate 28,205 of JAECWI010000307.1, forward strand.
GAGGAATCAGAAAGTCATAGAAACCAAGTGGGTTCTCCGCACAAAGTATAAACCAAACGGCGAAGTGGATAGCCGCAAGGCTCGTCTAGTAGCAAAGGGCTTCACTCAAAGAGAGGGAATTGATTATAATGAAACTTATTCCCCTGTAGCTCATATAGGATCAATACGAACACTGATAGCAATCGCCGTGGAACTCGACCTCGACCTCCATCAATTTGATTTTAACAGCGCATATCTAAATGGAGACATAGAGGAAGAACTGTATATAAAGGTTCCACCAGAATTCACCGAAATACTTACGGAAAAAAAAAGCAGAGTCACCGACGTAAGTATGTCTGAAAGCTTTGTATGGATTAAGGGTGGACGCCAGTGGTTAGAAACTGATGCATGGAAATGAACGGCCCTTGGCCGACCTGTGTGTTGAAAAGTTCTGTATGTCGATGATCTCATAGTCGCAACGAATAATAACAAGCTACTAACACAGCTGAAAGCCGAATTAACATGTAATTTTGAAATGAAGGATTTAGGAAAACTGTCTTATTGCCTGGGTATCGAATTTCTTCAAAATAAGAACAAAGGTGAATGTTCTTTGGGTCAATCAAGGTATGTAAAGGATATACTAAAGAAATTCAACATGGAGGACTGTAAACCAGTGAGCACACCTATGAACGCCAGCGAGACAATTTCAAATCAAATGTGCCCAAAGACAAAACCGGACCTGGATGAAGTATGAGGCGTCCCATATCAAAGCTTGATAGGTGCTCTAATGTGGCTTGCAGTGTCGACGCGCCCTGACATTGCACATACCGTAAGTCTTCTTAGCCAGTATAATAATTGTTACGGGAAACAACACTGGGTTGCAGCCAAAAGGGTACTTCGTTATTTGAAGGGTACTCAAGACCATGGACTAATATATAGAAAAACCGGGAAAGATTTGGTTGGCTATGCTGATGCCGACTGGGCTGCTAATATTGATGATCGTAGATCTTTTACAGGTTTCGCATTTAATATGGCAAACGCACCAATAAGTTGGGAATCCCGTAAGCAGCGAACTGTCGCTCTTTCTAGTACAGAGGCGGAATACATGGCCCTATCTGAGACGTCTAAAGAGGCTGTACATCTAAGATCTTTCTTACAAGAGATTTTTGGCTCGCTCCGTTCCACCATAATCTACAACGACAATCAAGGAGCTGGCCAACTCACACGAAATCCTCTATTCCACAAGAGGACAAAGTATGTCGACATCCGTCATCACTTTATAAGGGAACTGGTGGACAAAGGGGACCTTCGCATTGATTACATCTCAACAAGTGAAATGCCCGCAGACGTTTTAACCAAACGACTAGGAACAGCAAAGCATGAGTCCTGTGTGACACTGTTGGGAGTACAAAAAATAGAGAAATAAGGCGCCATCTGAGGGGAAGTATTGCGAATACATCTGGCAGCCTACTTGGTCACCCGCCCATCTGGCAACCCTATGCGCGTCAAGACGCACTCGTATATGGCACCGCCTGTGCCGGTCGTGTTTCTCATAGTTCTACCACAAATAATATATTCACTACTAATATATATATATCCATCAATAACTCTGTAAACCCATTAAGTTGAATAAATCTCAACACATACCCAATCTGATATCAGTTGTTGGCACGAAGATATCCTTTCGTTTTTTGTGAAAAATATTGCCTTAGTCTTTTCTGGGCAGACTAAAATTTTCCATTGGGAGAAATATATATCTAGGGACTCATATGCTGCTTGGAGGTTTCTAGTTATATCTGCAGAAAGAAATTCCCCACAATGAGCCCTGGGGGCAGCCTGCTGAGATATTAACTGCTGTGGATGAAGCATTTCCTAAAAATACGACGTAAGATCTGTTTTCTAGATAACTTTGAATTATCTTTACGGCCGCGGGGAAGAAGTTGAAACAAAACATTTTGTAGATTAGTCCATCGTGCCATACTGAATCGAAGGCGGCTTTTATATCAAGCAGTACCATTCCAGTTGACATAGAGCTAAGAAAATTTTCCTTAATGATTTTTTTAATCCTACAAATGGGTTGAACAGTATTGTGTTCGCTTCTAAAGCCAAACTGATGACTCGGGAGGATATTATTAGTTTCAACAAAATCAATAAGTTTTTCGTTTATAACCTTCTCCAGGATTTAACTGATTGCCGACAAAAGACTAATAGGTCTGGAGGAAGAAAGCAACTCGACGGGTTTATTTTGTTTTAAAATAGGGACAACTTTGGCACATTTCCAGACAGAGGGAAAATAACATAGCTCTAGGCATTGACTATGCAAGTAATAATCCTTACTCCCTTCATTGGTAGGGCTTTTAAATATATATTGTCCATTTTATCGATTCCTGGGGATTTTTTTTTTTTTTTTTGAGCCGATTTAGAAGGTCTCTAATTACCCTAGAGCTATCAAAGTAGTCATTTTGCGGTCCTGTGGATAATAGTGCAACTGAATGGATTGAGGCATCGACGGCGGCTATGGTTTCCGGATCACCGAGCCCAGCAGATATAATATGGTTTAGCCTAAAGGCTTGAGCTAACGCCTCAGCATTTTCTTCGTCCGTCGAGAGGCTGATATTGTTGTTAACTAGTGTTGGAATGGCCAGGTGTTTCTTTCTGATAATTTTGGAGAGCTTCCAAAAATGAGAAGAACCTTTATCTAAGGATGAGAGAGTGATATTCCAGGATTTATTTCTAACCACTTGAAAAGGATGAGATGGGATTGGTGTCGATACCTAAGCTATGTGCGTCGTCGTATGTTTCTACTCTTTATAAGCTTAAGAATGTTTTGTGGCAGTGGTTTTGGAGAAAATTTTACTTGTACCTTAGGGATGCTGACGAATGATTTCACTAAGAACCTTAATCATACCATCAACATCTTCTGTGCGGAACATTGAGATTGAGTTTATGTCAGGAAGCGAATTCTCGACGAAGCGTGCGAATCTTACCCAGTTTGCTCTTTTTCTATCGAAGTAAAAGACATTTGCGGTAGCAGCAGAGTTTACTGTGACCTTCAGCAGTACTGGAAAAAGATTTTTATGCCAATTGTTTTAATTGTTTTAGTATTTGGGAGAGGTAGCAATGAATGGCGAATATTTCTTTTAATGAGGATTGCTACTCCTACAAATCCATCTAAATTTGTTTTGTACTCACTCCGCTTTGTCTACGTGTAGTTTTCGATCCGCATTCGTGCGTTCTTATGTTGTTCCGCATATATCTCCATTAACAGTGCTCCTTTTCCGAGCCATACCCGAGAGAATTCTCCCGCAATCCTGCAGTGGACAGTAAGAAAAATTCTTATGTCCTCATACAGTCCGCTTCTCTTTTTTTCTGTTGTTTTTGCAAAACCAAAGGGCGCGCAAGCTCGGACTTCGTCGTTAAAGTCGTCCCCTGAGTATGTCCACTGAGCCGTCAAAGGCTGCGCCAAAGTCTAGCAGTCTTTCGTCCCTTTCTGCAACACCGGAGAAGGTTCGGCCTCCGAAGTCTCCGGTAACCGCGAAGCGTACGGACATTCCGCGTAAGTCCCCGTCTGCTCGAAGCCTCCTCGTCCAGCCCACCTAAGGCTTGCAGATGCTCGGTTAAAGACTCGAGTGAACACAAAGGTCGTTTCAAGCTTACAATCCAGGCTCAGATCCCGCACGTTATTGTGACGAACTGTTCTGACGTTCTCGTCACACGATCCGTATCCCAACAGCGTACAGAACAATCCACAATGTCCCTCTCCGATTTCGTACTGGCGTGCGACGCATTGACTCTGTTCGAAGTTCGTGAGAGTAAAGCTCTAACTTCTGAAGTGCCCTTATTTTCCATTGAAATGCACTTAGAGCAGCTCAAATCCCTTTGGTCAACTGTCGAGGTGGAATACTCCCGGTGTCACAAGGCCTTGACGACCCAACCAGACAAGGACAGCCTAGCCAACATAAGCCACATCAAAGCGAAGCACGAATCCGCTTACGCGACGTATGTGCGATGAGGGACGTTGTTCGGAGAACGCATCGAACAGCTCTCAGCACAGATGGCGAGTCTTAGGCGTCAGCCAACCGCTCTGTCAGGGCCTCCGGGTCATAGAGTTCCTCCGTGTGAGGTGGAGACATTTGAAGGCGACAGCCTAGCATGGCCCACATTCCGCGATTTGTTCGCTGCCATTTATATCGCCAATCCGTATTTTTCACAAGTGGAGAAGCTCTATCACTTGATCGCCAAGACTCGAGGGGAAGCGAGAACCATCGTGGCCAAGTCCCCCCTGACGAATGAGGGTTTCCAGGCCGCGTGGGAGAACCTCACCGCACGGTACGAAAATAGCCGTCTGCTTGTCATGACTCAAGCCAGACAATTCCTTCAGATTCCCGCGGTGGCACAAGAGCCGTGCAAAGACTTGCGAGCGCTGCAGACTGCGTTTCAAAGGGGTGTCTTACTTATCGCCATATGCACTAGCATATTGCCGAAGGCCACAATCCTCCTGTGGGAATAATCATTGCCAAATAAGACTTTCGTCTCCACTTGGTACGATTTGAACCAATTTCTCATCGATCGGTGTCGTGTCCTGGATGCCACCGAAGAACATAAGTCGGTTGCAAGTTTCCAAGCAATCCCCATTGGCCCCTGCAAATCCTCTGCGACGATGAAGGTTCAAGCGTTTCCCGAGAAAGCTCATTTCAAACCGGCGTCTTACAAGCTATGCCATCGGGAGAATCACCCAATACGTCATTGCCCTAGTTTTGTTGACATGCCTGTTCCGAGGCGTTTGGAAACCATTAGACAGCAGGGACTCTCTTTGAACTGTTTTGCTCGGAACGTCATCATACCTTGATGCATCCTAGTGACGTGTCCGTGTCCTCGCCGTTCGCTGCGCAAGCCCCACCATTCAGCGCCACAGAGAGTCCGTCCATGAGCGGCCAGCTCATAAATGCTCAAAGTTATTTTGCATCCACCCCACACAGAGGGCTCTTAGGCACTGCGATTGTCACTCTACACCATCGCGGTGTGGAGCACCATATTCGGGCGTTGATCGACTCGGGAGCCGATTCAACCTTCCTATCCGAACGTGTCAGGGGGGGTACGAACGTGTCTTCAACATGGTCCAGCCCCCTTTTATCCAGTAGGAAGGAAAGGAGGATGACGTATTCTGCGAGCGGAATTTCCAGGGAGACCACCCGAAGAGGGAAGGACGGCCGATACATTGTGCCCCTACCGTTCAAAGGTCCGAAAAGCCTCGGTCATTCAAGACCGATCGCGCTGGCTCAATTTCTGCGGAATCAAGCAGGCCTTCTCAAGGATCCCGTCCTAAAAACGCAGTACGATGCCATAATTCAAGAAAACCAGGATTTGGGCCATATGATTCTGGTGACGCAACTTCAGGATGGAAAAAACTTCTATCTCCCCCATCACGCGGTGTTTAAGCACCACCACCAAGGTACGCGTAGTATTTAACGCGTCGAGTCCCTCCACACGAGGCGTCAGCCTTAACAATGTCTTGCGCACCGTGCCTACTCTTCAGGCCGATCTCACGCTTCAGGTACTGAAATGGCGGTTCTTTCAGTTCGTTTTCAACGCTGACATAACGCAGATGTAACGACAAATCCGAGTCCACCCCAGGCATACTCCTTTTCAGCGGATCCTCTACCGAGATCGTTGCGGCAGTATTCAGGATTATGAGCTACAAACTGTCACGTTTGGGGTTAACTGCGCGCCATTCTTGGCGATCCGAGTTCTTTTACAATTGGCACAAGATTTGCAAGCTATGTACCCTCAGGCGAGCGAAATTCTACGGAACTACATGTATGTTGATGATGTCCTTGCCGGCGCTCATACTGAAGACGACGTCCGTCTCGCCATACGAGAGCTTCAAGCTGCCCTCCAATCTGCGGGCCTCCCGCTTTGGAAGTGGACTTCCAATAAGAAGGAAGTACTTCAAGCTATCCCGAGAGAGCACCTGCTGCGAGAGGACTTTCTCGAGGTGAAAGACGCGAGCACGGCAAAAACTTTGGGAATCCGCTGGCAATCCGCCGAGGACGTCTTTTTCTTTACCGTATCGGACCCACCATTGCAGGAGTCGATCTCCAAGAGGCAGGTTCTGTCCCATATCGCCAAACTCTTCGACCCCGCTGGCTGGCTAGCCCCATTTGTTATCCGAGTGAAGATATTTATGCAGCAAATCTGGCTAACCGAACTGAGCTGGGATGACGCCCTCCCACCTCTCCTGCTGTAGCAATGGCACGAATTCCTGCAGGATTACCCAGGCCTCAGTCAACTCCGCATCCCCCGTTGGCTTAACACCAGCGATACGCTCTCGTGGGAGCTTCATGGCTTCTGTGACGAATCCAAGAAAGCCCTGTATGTACGGGTTCGGTATCGCGATCAAGTGTAAGCATCCATTTATCAACGGCTAAAACCCGCGTGGCTCCAGTCAAAACAGTCTCGCTGCCTCGGCTGGAGTTGTGCGGAGCGATTTTGCTAGCCGATCTCTGGGCGTCGATCGTTCCTGAACTCCCAATCCCGGAACGGGCCCTGGGGAACCTCCCAGTTTTGGACCGGCTCCAGCATTGTGTTGGCGCTGACTCAACTAAACCCCTTCCTCGACCAGCAGGGATACTCCGTGCTGTGGACGCTCGGGGGGGTCGGTGCGTGACGTCACCCGATTGTCCTCCCTACAATACTCATTCACGCGCCTGCTTGTTGAGTTGGTCCACCGCATCACGTTGCGTGGCGGCAATCAACGATGGTTGGTATCTGCGCAGCAAGTTCTGGTCCCAGGAAAAGCACCAATGAGTGGCCACAAGGGGTGATAGTCTGCATCGTGCATCGTCGACGACTGCAGACTCTGATGATGGGTGATCTCCTGAGAGCGCATCACGTACTCCGGCCCTAAGCCGACAATGGCAAAAACTTCGTAGGGCCGTTTGAGGTCAAGAACTCACCGGGCGCGGTGGAGGGTTGTGGGTGTGTTGCGGGCGCCGGGCCGCGGGGCGGGCCCAAAAGGCGCTCGAAAAAGATTTCCTGAACGCCACCAAGCTTGGTATAATGAAGGCATTTCCCCAGCACATTTTATCCTGGCAGTTCAATCCGCCAAGCGCGCCCAATATGGGAGGAATATATGAAGCCCGGGACAAAAGTCTTAAGTCCTTGTTTTACAAGTCCTCTTTTGCTGTCAAGTATACGTTCGCGGAACTATCCACTCTCCTGTGTCGGATCGAAGCGTGCCTAAACTCCAGGCTAATTTCTCCCATGAGCGAGGACCCAGAGAATCTGCTGGCACTAAGCCCTGGACATTTCCTGATTGGAGGACCGCTCGTATCCATCGCGGAACCGGAGATCCTGGTCGAGCCTATGTCGCTGATCAATCGCTGGCAGCGACTGAAGGCAATCCAGCAGACTTTCTGCTGCCGGTGGAAGAGTGAATACCTCAAGGAGCTCCACAAGCGTAATAAGTGGAAATCACCGGCTCATAGTCTCCAAACCGGCGACCTCGTGATCGTGTCCGAAGATAATCTCCCCTCCAACAAGTGGCGCTTAGGGCGAATTGAGCGCACTCTGCCCGGGGCAGACGGGCTCGTCCGAGTGGCTGATGTCACAACAGCGCGTGGGTCTATCCGAAGACCCGTAGCGAAGCTCATCTTGTTGCAAGACAACAGGAGTCCTGAGCCTAAAAACCTATCGTGATGTCCAATCCCTCTATGCTCCGTCCGAATGTCCTCGTCTCCGTGCATGTTGTCCGTTCCCGTGCATCGACTAATCCACTCTCCCCTATGTAATCTTTTTCGTTACAGTTCATTCAACTCGCATCTCCATAGCAACATGGCCCCTTCCGCACCACCGCAGCAAACGTTCGGTTCCTCACGGGACGAACGCGTACCGATGCCGGGTCTGCCGGGAGGTTCATGCACTCCGGCAGTGTCAGCGCTTCCTGAACCTCAGAGGGGAAAAGCGTATCATATAGCGTATTATCAATAAGTATTGCCTCAATTGCTTGGCACACGAGCATTCATCCGACGCGTGCCGGACTCGCCACGGTTGCCGACGATGTGGGCAAAAGCACCATACTTTGCTCCATATGGCCGACCAACCGCCGAGACAACGCTCTGGAGCCCAGCGTCGCAGCCATTCATCCTCCTCCGGACGTGCTGCACCATCATCATTATCCCGTTCCCTATCCTCTTCCGACCGCTCCGCTTCTCCAGTAGGCGCACCCGAGATCTCACTCTCCTCTCTGCACCAAGCCAGGACGACGACCATCATGCCAACAGCAGTCCTCCGGTTGGGCAATGGTTCGAAATCTTTCGAGACCCGCGTCCTCCTCGATGCATGCGCGGCTGGGAGTCGCATCAATTTGTCCTTTGCCCGGTCCCTGGGGTTGGCTGTGACCCAGGTCGGGGTCGACCAAGCCTGCACGGCCGTCCTCGAGTCGAGGTCCGACCGTACGTTCCGGCGGAATGTCATCTTCCGGGTCGAAGAGGACCTGCACATCCGCACTCCCATCCGGGAAGTGTCGGCACCGGTCCGGGAGAAATTTGCCACCCTGATCCTGGCCGACCCGGCGGGGGGGGGGGGCGGGCTGTGCCTGGTCATAGCGGTATTCCCGCAGCCCAGAGCACCGTGTTCGGTTGGGTCATCTCCGGCTCCTGCGGCATCTAGGCGCTCCAGGACGCTGCTGTCCCCCATCCTACATATGTCCATGGTGGCAATTGCAACATGTTGCAAGGGGGCGGTATGTTCACGCCACCCGGTGAACAGCAGTGAGCGGCGAAGAGCAGTGAGGAGTGAGGAGGGTTTTTTGATGGGCGCCGCCATTTCACTTGAGTACGAAATTTCAACCCGAACACCCGTTCTTTTTTTCTATTGAATTTTTCTTCCTTTCGAATTGTATATTTTAACCCGAAACATTTTCGTGTGTGTCGGGCAACCTGTGAATATTAATTAATAAAGTATAAGTTTTTTTAACCGAAGTTATCGCGCGTTATTAATGGCACCCGCCAACCACTTGTATTATAATTTGGATCCTTCCGCCCCTCCAATAACATTTGCATATGATCTTTTATATTCGCACTGGCTATCATGATGTCGTCCATGTAGACGAGGACTTCTCCTTTTCGAATCATATCTTCGAAAATTCGGTTAATAAATCTTTGAAATACATGTGATGCGTTTTTTACTCATACTGTCCAAGTGGTGTAATGAAGGATGTGTATTTGACTGACTCTTCGTCAACAAAGACATGAAAATATCCGTTCTTCATATCTAATTTTGAAAAGACACGTTTGTTCACTAATCTGTCCAATAAGTCGTCAATTAGTGGTAGGCGGTAATTGTCTTTAACAATAACCCTTTTAATTTTGTAAAGTCTATGCATAAACGTATATCACCACTTTTTTTCTTTACTAACACAATGGGTGACGTGTATTCGGAATCGCTTGGCCTAATAATTCCTTCCTTCAGGTATTCATCCAGCAAAAGTTGTAGCTTTTCCCTCCTGTAGCTTTTAGAATTCTGTAAGCTTAGCTTCATCGAGCACTTCATATCTGGTGTTTCTGGTCTATGGGCATCAATATACTTGTTTCTAACTAATTGTTGAAATTGGCGAAACGTTTTATACTCGATATCCTTACTAATCACATATTCTGATTCTAAATCGTCTTCGTTATTGTGGCAAATATTTAGCATGCTCTTGTCAAAATCCTCTACCAAGTAGAATCTCTCTTCATTGTTTCCTAGTTGTTCTTTGGTTTCTCCTATGAAAGTCTCGTTTGTTTGTATCTTGTGGTTTGTGTTCAATTTTTGTGTTTTTGTCTGCACTAAATACTTTTTCCTTGTAATTTTTGTTTCATTATCCTTAAACATTTTTTCATTTACATATTTTGCATTAAAAGTAACATTTTCATTTACATTATCAAACTCTTCATTCACATTCCCTATTGTACCATACGGGTACAAAGGTACCGTTGCTTTGTATTTTCTTTAGTGCATCTGATTTGGTGAAGCCAGCTTAGATAAACACTGTGTTTATTCTTAAACAGTAGGAAAATACTTTTCTTCAAATTGAGCTCTAAATTATACTCAATAAAACGATCTAACAGTTTTGTTAACAACTTAAGATGTTGATCCACGGCGCGAGTGGCAAGAATAATATCGTCCATATACACCACAAGTTCTCGGTCTCTAATCATATCACTAAGAATGTTCGATATAAATCTCTGAAATACAGCTGGTCCGTTCTTCAAACCAAAAGGCATTCTCAGATATTCGAACTGCCCATCGGCATTTTCGTATATTGCCATCTGTTCACGCCACCGGGTGAACAGCAGAGTGTGAGGGGTAGGGTTTTTTCCAAAACCGAATTCGGTCATACTGAGAAAGGTGACGAAGGGTTCTCCAGTAAATCGCCATATCTATCCAGTACGAGCATCTAACCCGAACACCCGTTCTTTCACTGTGCTTTTTTCCGATATTGTATTTTTCCAACCCGAAACATTTTCGTGTGTGTCGGGACATTTTGTAAAGAAAATAAATAAACCAATATTAATTATAAACGAAGTTTTGCGCGCGTTTCAATTTCATTCCTCACTCACCAGACCCCTGAAGAAATTGGCACCCGCCAAACACTTGTGACCTATTTGGATCCTTCCGCCCCGCTACGAACATTGGTCCTTCGAGCCGGATATCCTTCCGCTCTTCCAGCTTGCATCGGCGGAATTCCTGATAAGTACAACATTTCTTAATAAAAATCTCATTCACATTATACCCCATTGCAAACTTATAAAAAGTGTGAGGTTTCCCGCTCTTCCATAGCGACCTACACACCTTTGTATACTTGTATGTACATACCTGACCTGTTCCAAAGGTTACTTGGTTTATGAAGTGCCTTTTTTCCCATTCTTTAAATTCTGAATGTCTAAAAGTCCAATTGCATAACAATACATATGTATGTATGTATGTACATATATGTATGTATACATATATATACGTACATGTAAAAACAGCTGTTTTTCTCACCTGCAAGTAAAAGTGTTTATAAAGTACCACTTACCTTTCCTTAAAGTGTAAAGCACACTCCACGGGCTGATCATTAGTCCAGCGGCATAAATTATTTATGCCAAATACTTTGTATATGCATACATATGTATATATATGTATGTACATACATACATACATATGAAATAATTTTTGCCGCGGTAAGCACACTCATACGACATATATACATATGTATGTACATATATGTACATATGTCCACATACAATTTGATTCCACCCACACAAAATAAATTGCAGCCACTCCGGTTGGCTCTCCGCAATTTAATAATTCGAAACCTACATAATTAAAGCAGGGAAATCGTGATCTTCGTTAAACAATTTAAAATTAATTAAATTCATAAAACATAAACAACGGCAGAACAGCTGACTCCCGATCAGTGCTGACACTCAAGTCTCATCAGTGCTGACACTTGGGCCAAGCCGTGACTCGGTCACGACATCCATTTTCCATCGTGATTTTCGTATTGTGCAAAAATATTTCAATCGATTGATTGAATTTAATTCGCAAAATATTTTCTAACGAAAAATAAGTACAATTTTATTTATATATGGAATTATCTGGTTAGATTACGACCTATTTGAAATTTAAATCAAACCTTGCAATTTAGTGGCTCGAGGTCAATCTTACAAAAGAAGATTATTTCAAAAGGCAACACAAAAAGGTGAGCAGGTTGTCTGTATAGCTATTTCAAGAACTACCAAGTTCTATCATCAGCAGACTTTGCTAAAGAACTTCGGAATTGCAATAGCCATACCATGTCTTCAACGTTAGAATTAGTTGGGAATTACGGCAACCAAATGAAGCGAAAAAGTTGGTAAAGCCTACAACACCGAAGACCACCTTTTTGTGCATACCCTTAGGCGCTATGAAAAATTAGTGTAAGAGCTTCGCCCTTACCAAACTAATATCACGACCTGTTATTTCATATGCGGTATATTGTACCATATAGAAAAAGGGTTTTTGGAATAAAAATTCCAAAGTAACGGCGTGCCTTCCGTTAGTGTTATCTGGTTAGATTACGACCTATTTGAAATTTAAATCAAACCTTGCAATTTAGCCGGCTCGAGGTCAATCTTACAAAAGAAGATTATTTCAAAAGGCAACACAAAAAGGTGAGCAGGTTGTCTGTATAGCTATTTCAAGAACTACCAAGTTCTATCATCAGCAGACTTTGCTAAAGAACTTCGGAATTGCAATAGCCATACCATGTCTTCAACGTTAGAATTAGTTGGGAATTACAGCAACCAAATGAAGCGAAAAAAGTTGGTAAAGCCTACAACACCGAAGACCACCTTTTGTGCATACCCTTAGGCGCTATGAAAAATTAGTGTAGAGCTTCGCCCTTACCAAACTAATATCACGACCTGTTATTTCATATGCGGTATATTGTACCATATAGAAAAGGGTTTTTTTGGAATAAAAATTCCAAAGTAACGGCGTGCCTTCCGTTGGTGTTATCTGGTTAGATTACGACCTATTTGAAATTTAAATCAAACCTTGCAATTTAGCCGGCTCGAGGTCAATCTTACAAAGAAGATTATTTCAAAAGGCAACACAAAAAGGTGAGCAGGTTGTTCAATATAGCTATTTCAAGAACTACCAAGTTCTATCATCAGCAGACTTTGCTAAAGAATCTAATCGCTAACCAGATAACACCAACGGAAACGCCGTTACTTTGGAATTTTTATTCAAAAAAACCCTTTTCTATATGGTACAATATACCGCATATGAAATAACAGGTCGTGATATTAGTTTGGTAAGGGCGAAGCTCTTACACTAAAAAAGTCTGCTGATGATAGAACTTGGTAGTTCTTGAAATAGCTATACAGACAACCTGCTCACCTTTTTGTGTTGCCTTTTGAAATAATCTTCTTTTGTAAGATTGACCTCGAGCCGGCTAAATTGCAAGGTTTGATTTAAATTTCAAATAGGTCGTAATCTAACCAGATAACACCAACGGAAGGCACGCCGTTACTTTGGAATTTTTATTCCAAAAAACCCTTTTTCTATATGGTACAATATACCGCATATGAAATAACAGGTCGTGATATTAGTTTGGTAAGGGCGAGCTCTTACACTAATTTTTCATAGCGCCTAAGGGTATGCACAAAAGGTGGTCTTCGGTGTTGTAGGCTTTCCCAACTTTTTTCGCTTCATTTGGTTGCTGTAATTCCCAACTAATTCTAGCGTTGAAGACATGGTATGGCTATTGCAATTCCGAAGTTCTTTAGCAAAGTCTGCTGATGATAGAACTTGGTAGTTCTTGAAATAGCTATACAGACAACCTGCTCACCTTTTTGTGTTGCCTTTGAAATAATCTTCTTTTGTAAGATTGACCTCGAGCTGGCTAAATTGCAAGGTTTGATTTAAATTTCAAATGGGTCGTAATCTAACCAGATAACACTAACGGAAGGCACGCCGTTACTTTGGAATTTTTATTCCAAAAAACCCTTTTCTATATGGTACAATATACCGCATATGAAATAACAGGTCGTGATATTAGTTTGGTAAGGGCGAAGCTCTTACGCTAATTTTTCATAGCGCCTAAGGGTATGCACAAAAGGTGGTCTTCGGTGTTGTTATTTTTAAATTTTAGGCTTTACCAACTTTGTTTTGGGTTTTTTTTTTTGTCTTGGAGCATTTTTGATTTTTTCCTCACAGATCCATGAAATTTATCTAGTCCGTTTAACGAACATTAATTCCGAGTTTTTTGCTCTCCATTGAAAAGTAATCAATTTCTCCATATTTTTGTTTTTTTTATACTCTTATAAATTTCAACAAATTTCCACATTGTATAAATTTTAATATCCAAGTGATTATATATCCTTATAATTATTCACACAACTGCGAGGAAAATTATAAATTCTTTTAATTTCATTTATCCATTGTGTTCATTAAAACGAGGAGACATTTTTCCTTCTCACTCCTCTATCCTTAAATTATACAGTCCACTTACAGCTTCGTTTCGATCTCCTCGCTTGAGAGCTCTAATTCCAAGCAGTTTTTGGTTTTTATTCGATTCGTAATAGCTCAGAGAACACTCTACGATGTCTCTTTCCGACTTTGTTGCCGTGTGCGAGGCATTAACGGCGTTCGAGGCTCGCGAGGCCCAGGCTTTAGCGGACGATGTGCCACTCCTCTCCATTAAAATACACTTAGACCAGCTTAAGTCGCTTTGGGCACAAGTCGAGGCAGAGTTTTCACGATGTTATAAGGCCTTGACGGCTCAAAAGAAGGAAGATAGTCCGAAGCACATAGCTACAATTAAACTAAACATGAATATTGTTATATGGTATATGTTCGAGGCGGGACTTTGTTTGGAGAGCGAATCGAGCAGCTGTCAGCAAAAACGGTTCCCCCACCAGTCAGACTCTCCGTCGATTCCACCCACCAAAGCCACACAGTTCCCCCGTGTGAAGTCGAAATCTTCAACGGAGACAGCCTGGCTTGGCCTACATTCCGTGATTTGTTTACCGCGATTTTTATCCATAATCCAAGCCTAACACAAGTGGAGAAACTGTACCACTTAAGTTGCAAAACTCGCGGTGAAGCCAGAGCCATTGTTTCTAGGTCACCCTTGACCAATGAAGGGTTCCAGTCCGCGTGGGATAACCTCACTGCGCGATACGAAAATAATCGATTATTGATTATGAGCCAAGCCAAGCAGCTTCTACAGATCCCAGCTGTAACCCAAGAGTCTGGCAAAGCGTTGAGAGAACTGCAGACGTCAATTCAAGGTTGCTTAACCGGTCTTGAGCTTTCCGGGGCTCGTATAGACAATTGGGATATCCTTCTCATAGCAATCTGTACGAGCAAAATGCCCAAAGCCACCCTTCTGTTGTGGGAACAGTCCGTTCCAAATAAGACCTCCGTCTCATCCTGGGACGACCTGAATCGATTCCTAGCTGATCGCCACCGTGTACTAGAGGCCACAGATGTCCTTCAACCAAGCTCTAGCGGTCAGGCCTTTCCATCCGTGAGCCGAAAACCTACGGCACGAACTCAGGCCTTTTCCACTCAAGTGCAAGAGAGCTCAGCACCTGATGCTTGTATAATTCCGAATCCTGCGTCCTCCGATTCTTCCAGCAGCCCCCATGTAAACGTGGGAAGTTACTTCGCATCCACTCGCAACACTGGCCTCCTGGGTACTGCGAGGGTAACTATTCATCATCGTGGCAAGCAGTTTCAAATCCGCGCTTTGATTGATATGGGATCCGAACCATCCTTTATTTCCCAAAGAATGTTTGAATTGATTAATCCTCCAAGCTGCAACGTATCAACTAGCATTCGCGACATTGGGCAATGCGATGCGGGTAGCGGCGACAAAGTGTGCCGCTTACAGATTTCTCCTCCTGACGAACCGCTGCGACAGTTCGATGCAGTCGCCGTGGTGCTGCCTAGTGTAGCTGAAGCACTTCCGTCCTGCGCCGTCCCGAATAAGGTGAAGCAGGATTCGCTTGACCTTCCGCTCGCTGATCCGCAATTTCACCAAAAAGCTCCTGTGGATTTGGTGCTTGGAGCCGAGCTCCTTCCCACTATCCTCGGGGAACGAATCATCAAGAATGTTGGTGATTCTTTCGTGGGGATCGAGACGATGTTCGGATGGGTTCTCTGTGGATCCGTTACTGGAAAACCCAGAAGGTCTCGGTCCACCTCCTCCAGCAGTCCGAAGATGTCTCTAAAGGCAGCAGCACCATCCGATTTAGAACGCAGTTCCAATTGCTTCAGGTGCCGCGTTTGTCAAGGGGCACACGCGCTCCGTCAGTGCCGACAGTTTCGAGGACTACGAGCTGACGACAGGCTACGGGTAGTCTTGAGCAACGGATACTGCCCAAACTGTTTGGCTCATGAGCATTCCAATTGTTCCTGCAGGAGCACAGCAGGATGCCATCGATGTGGCAAGCAACACCACACGCTCTTGCACATCCAACCCAAAGCGTCCAAAGAGCAAAGACCCGAAAGGCACCCGCCTTTCATTCGGACTTCTATCCAGAGGTCATCATCATCCACATCCAAAGTTCCCCCTCCATCTCCACCCGTGTCTTGGCGATCCAGAACGCTGCCATCCCCCATCCTTAGACATGTCCAGCGAGGCAATTGCAACTTGTTGCAAGGGGGCGGTATGTTCACGCCACCGGGTGAACAGCAGAGTGTGAGGGGTAGGGTTTTTTCCAAAAACCGAATTCGGTCATACTGAGGAAGGTGACGAAGGGTTCTCCAGTAAATCGCCATATTCAATCCAGTACGAGCATCTAACCCGAACACCCGTTCTTTCACTGTGCTTTTTTCCGATATTGTATTTTTTCCAACCCGAAACATTTTCGTGTGTGTCGGGACATTTTGTAAAGAAAATAAATAAACCAAAATTAATTATAAACGAAGTTTTACGCGCGTTTCAATTTCATTCCTCACTCACCAGACCCCTGAAGAAATTGGCACCCGCCAAACACTTGTGACCTATTTGGATCCTTCCGCTACGAACAGATATTTTTGACATATGCAGAAAACACAACCTAAAACTGCATCCAGAGAAATGTTCATTCTTCATGCACGAAGTGACATTCTTGGGTCACAAGTGTACCGACAAAGGAATATAGCCAGATGACACCAAATATGACGTCATTGAAAAATACCCAGTACCAACAGATGCTGATAGTGCTAGAAGATTCGTAGCCTTTTGCAACTATTACAGACGTTTTATTAAAAACTTCGCAGAACATCCACGTCCGATAACACAACTGTGTAAGAAAAACGTAGAATTTGTTTGGTCTGAAGAATGCAAAAAGGATTTGCATATCTGAAAAAAGCCTTAATAGAACCCACACTGCTACAGTATCCAGATTTTAGCAAAGAATTTTGCATCATTTTGCATAATAACAGATGCAAATATGCATGTAGAGCAGCTTTGACTCAAACTTATGGCGATAAGCAGATGCCAGTAGCATACGCATCCCGTTCGTTCACTAAAGGTGAAAGTAATAAAAGTACTACTGAGCAAGAACTAGCTGCGATACACTGGGCCATTAAACACTTTCGCCATATATATATCGCAGACATTTCAGAGTCAAAACAGACCACAGGCCTCTATCGCATTTATTTTCTATGATAAATCCGATTTCAAAATTAACAAAAATATGAATTTACAGTAGAATATCTAAAAGGAAAAGATAATTTCGTTGCGGATGCATTATCCCGCATTACAATACAGGATCTAAAAAACACAAAAGCAAATATACTGAAAGTCACTACCAGGCAGCAAAGTAGACAAAATAATCTCTGGCCAGATGATAAAAATGAAAATACAATTAGGCACGTACCTAATGATGCTTCTAAGCCCAAAATATATGAAGTACTCTGCAATGATAATGTACGAAAAGTAGTGACCTTGCGTATAACACACGATTTATGTTTCCTCAAACATGGAAAGAGTTATAGCAAGAATTGAGATTGGAGATCTGTACACCAATGGAAATCTAGACTTAGGTCAGTTTTTTCAAAGGCTTGAAAAACAAGTCGGTATACTCGAAATTAAACAACTCAAGTTGGCACCGAATGAAAAGATCTTTGAAACATTTTCAATAGAGTCTTTTAAAGAAATGGGCAATAAAATATTGAAAACATTAAGAGTAGCGCTACTCCAACCGGTGACCATTATAGAAAAAGATAAAGATAAAGAAGCAATATTGTCTACATACCATGATGATCCGATACAGGGTGGCCATACAGGCATTACAAAAACTTTGGCAAAAGTAAAAAGATATTATTATTGGAAAAACATGACACGTCATGTAAAAGACTACATTAATAAATGTGAATATATGCACATACATATGTTCATATGAGCAGCAATGCACAGGCGTAACATGAGCTAGGGCCAAGCCAGCGTGTGAACGCTGACCATGCACTTTGATGCAAGTGTCCCAAATAATATGTATGTATGTACTGACACTTTCTCTCTCTTTTGTAGCTGTCGCCTAAGTGGCAGCATAAGAATATCTATATAACAATAAGTTAAGTCAAAGAATATTTTTGGAATAAAAATCAATCTGAATATGACAACAAAGCAACACAGACGTGTTCTCTCTTAAAATTCTTGAGCCAAAGAAATCCGGTCTTTACACTTCAACTTCCCAGTTTTGGACCGACTCTAACATTACGTAGGCTTGGCTTTATAAGCCTTAATAAGCCACCTTTGTGGCCAATCGAGTGTCTAGCATCTCCAAAAGCACCAGTGCCCAGGGCTGGTCACATGTGATCTGGCAAGCCGTGGAGTCTCCGCGGCCGAGTTATCGGCCAGTAGGAGGCTACCACCAGAGGTGGTGGCATGGGCCGGACTAGCTTCGTCAGGATCCAGAGTGCTGGCCAACGCTCAGTAGTGAACTTCCAGACACTCAGCTGGAGCAACGAGTCCAGTGCCACACCACCTCGACCACTCTGCTCGACGACGTGAGCGAACGGTTCTCCGACTATGAAAGGGTATTGTGAGTCACCGCATACATCCTACGCTTCGCTGCCAATGACGACTTGCTCTCCGCTGAGCGGGCCTTGATTCGGATCTCCCAGCGTCGAGACTATGCCGCTGACTTACAGCCGCTTGGCGAAGGGCGATCTCTACCACCATCCAGCATTTTATTCTCGACCAACATGAGATACTCCGCTCATGTGGACGACTCCGAGCCGCTGAATCGCTCCCGTACGACGAACGTCACCCTGTTCTCCTCCCCTATAGTATTATAGTATTTATTACGAAGAGTTATGTCTGCGTCTTTGTGTGTTTCAGCACGAAGGCAATCCACCTCGAAGCTACCTCTGAACTCACCACTGAAAAATTTTCTCGCAGCCTTCTCTCGTTTTGTCGCACGGAGACATTATCCACAGCGCATTACTCCGATAATGGCAAAACCTTCGTAGGGGCTTCGAAGGTGCTCGAAAAGGACTCTCTGGACGTCACCAAGCGTAACATCATAAAGGCATTTCCCCAGCATATCTTATCCTGGCATTTCATTCCACCCCCATATGGGAGGAGAGGCTGGGGTCAAAAGTTTTAAGACCCTACTTTACAAGTCATCGTCTAATGTTAAGTACACGTTCGAAGAACTTTCCACTCTCCTGTGTCGAATCGAGGCGTGTCTGACCTCCAGACCAATTTCTCCCATGAGCGAGGACCCAGAGGATCTGCTAGCATTGAGCCCGGGACATTTCCTTATTGGAAGACCTCTCTTATCCATTGCGGAGCCTGAGATTCTAGTCGAGCCTATGTCGCTAATCAACCGATGGCGTCGATTGAAGGCAATCCAGCATGCTTTCTGTCGCCGTTGGAAGACCGAATATCTTAAGGAGCTCCACAAACGGAATAAGTGGAAATCACCGGCTCGCAGTCTCCAGACAGGCGACCTCGTGATCGTGTCCGAAGACAACCTCCGCTCCAACGAGTGGCGCTTAGGACGAATTGAGCACTCTTCCCTGGGCTGATGGTATCGTCCGAGTGGCTGATGTCAAAACAGCGCGTGGGTCGGAAGGCGCACCGGAGATCTCCCTCTCCTCTCTGCTCCAAGCCAGGACGACGACCATCATACCAACAGCGGTCCTCAGGTTGGCCAATGGCTCGAAATATTTCGAGACCCGCGTTCCGCGCATGCGCGGCTGGGAGCCGCATCAATTCGTCATTTGCCCATTCCCTGGGGTTGGCGGTGACCAAAGTCGGGGTCGACCAAGCCTGCACGGCCGTCCTCGAGTCGAAGACCGACCATACGTTCCGGCGGAATGTTATCTTCCGGGTCGAAGAGGACCTGCACATCCGCACTCCCATCCGGGAAGTGTCGGCACCGGTCCGGGAGAAATTTGCCACCCTGATCCTGGCCGACCCCAACTTCCATCGGCCAGCGTCGGTATCCGCAGTGCTCGGGGCAGACCTCTATCCTGAGGTCATCCAACCAGGCTGTGTGCCCGGTCATAGCGGTACTCCCGCAGCCCAGAGCACCGTGTTCGGTTGGGTCATCTCCGGCTCCTGCGGCATCTAGGCGCTATTTCACTTGAGTACGAAATTTCAACCCGAACACCTGTTCTTATTTTCTATTGAATTTTTCTTCCTTTCGAATTGTATATTTTAACCCGAAACATTTTCGTGTGTGTCGGGCAACCTGTGAATATTAATTAATAAAGTATAAGTTTTTTTAACCGAAGTTATCGCGCGTTATTAATGACACCCGCCAACCACTTGTATTATAATTTGGATCCTTCCGCCCCTCCAATAACATTTGCATATGATCTTTTATATTCGCACTGGCTATCATGATGTCGTCCATGTAGACGAGGACTTCTCCTTTTCGAATCATATCTTCGAAAATTCGGTTAATAAATCTTTGAAATACATGTGATGCGTTTTTTACTCATACTGTCCAAGTGGTGTAATGAAGGATGTGTATTTGACTGACTCTTCGTCAACAAAGACGTGAAAATATCCGTTCTTCATATCTAATTTTGAAAAGACACGTTTGTTCACTAATCTGTCCAATAAGTCGTCAATTAGTGGTAGGCGGTAATTGTCTTTAACAATAACCCTTTTTAATTTTGTAAAGTCTATGCATAAACGTATATCACCACATTTTTTCTTTACTAACACAATGGGTGACGTGTATTCGGAATCGCTTGGCCTAATAATTCCTTCCTTCAGGTATTCATCCAGCAAAAGTTGTAGCTTTTCCCTCTCTGTAGCTTTTAGAATTCTGTAAGCTTAGCTTCATCGAGCACTTGATATCTGGTGTTTCTGGTCTATGGGCATCAATATACTTGTTTCTAACTAATTGTTGAAATTGGCGAAACGTTTTATACTGATATCCTTACTAATCACATATTCTGATTCTAAATCGTCTTCGTTATTGTGGCAAATATTTAGCATGCTCTTGTCAAAATCCTCTACCAAGTAGAATCTCTCTTCATTGTTTCCTAGTTGTTCTCTGGTTTCTCCTATGAAAGTCTCGTTTGTTAGTGTATCTTGTGGTTTGTGTTCAATTTTTGTGTTTTTGTCTGCACTAAATACTTTTTTCCTTGTAATTTTTGTTTCATTATCCTTAAACATTTTTTTCATTTACATATTTTGCATTAAAAGTAACATTTTCATTTACATTATCAAACTCTTCATTCACATTCCCTATTGTACCATACGGGTACAAAGGTACCGTTGCTTTGTATTTTCTTTAGTGCATCTGATTTGGTGAAGCCAGCTCAGATAAACACTGTGTTTATTCTTAAACAGTAGGAAAATACTTTTCTTCAAATTGAGCTCTAAATTGTACTCAATAAAACGATCTAACAGTTTTGTTAACAACTTAAGATATTGATCCACGGCGCGAGTGGCAAGAATAATATCGTCCATATACACCACAAGTTCTCGGTCTCTAATCATATCACTAAGAATGTTCGATATAAATCTCTGAAATACAGCTGGTCCGTTCTTCAAACCAAAAGGCATTCTCAGATATTCGAACTGCCCATCGGCATTTTCGTATATTGCCATCTTTTTTTCGCACTAGGACAATGGGGGACGCATAGGGGAATTGCTTGGTCGGATTACATTATTGGCTAACAACTCACTAACTGTTTTAGAAACGATTCCTCTTTCACGACATGATAATCTTCTAGGACTACTATGAAATCGTGTTGTATCCGTCAGACATATTTTCATCATATCTTTGGGCGAGCCGTAATTAATTGAAAATCTGTTAACGTAATCCTCACTTACAATATCTCGGCACTCAGGCATAGCACCTAATCCAAATTCACTACCAACAGTAATATTCTCAGTGTCTGACAGCGTTGCACAAACGGTTTCAAACTCTGTTAGCCATTCTCGAAACGGGGGATGCATTCGTGTTTACATTAGTGTTATTACAATTATTATGCAGATCGGTGGTATTAATATTAATGGTATTATGCTTAGGATATTTAGTAAACAGGTATGCACAGAAGGATTTGTAAACAAAAGCAATGATAATCTTTAATGATGCGGAATTCTTTTTGAACTCTCTTTATATTTTCAATCAATAAGAACTTCAGACCTATTTTATTTAGGGCATCTCTACCAAGAAGTAGTTGCGTCGGCATAATATTATCGGGAATAACTAAAAATTGAATTTCATAATATTTTTCGCAAAACAGAAGTGAACATTTGACTGTTCCAAAAGACAGAATAGACCATTAAAAGAACTTTCAACTAATTTATCGCAATTCAAATGCGGCATCAACGTTTTACTGGCGAAACTTACTGAACTTCCGGAGTCTAATAGGGCACAAATATTATTAACATCGATGCATCCTTCTTTACAAAATATTCTTAAACTTACTAATTGAATAAATGACTTCCTGATGATTCCTGCAGGATTACCCAGGCCTCAGTCAACTCCGCATTCCCCGTTGGCTAAACACCAGCGATACGCTCTCGTGGGAGCTTCATGGCTTCCAGAAAGCGTATGGAGCAGCCCTGTATGTGCGGGTTCGGTATCGCGATCAAGTCAGCGTCCATTTATTAACGGCTAAGACCCGCGTGGCTGGAGTTGTGCGGAGCGGTTTTGCTAGCCGATCTCTGGGCGTCGATCGTTCCTGAACTCCCGATCCCACCTGCTACCTCCCAGTTTTGGACCGACTCCACCATTGTGTTGGCCTGGCTCAGCAATCGGGTATCCAGCATCTCCAAGAGCACCGGTGGCCAAAGCTGGTCACATGTACGTTCCGAGGACAACCCTGCTGATCTGGCAAGCCGCGAAACCTCCGCGGCCGAGTTATCGGCCAGTAGCCTTTGGTGGCATGGGCCGGACTGGCTCCAGAGGGACCCCGAGTACTGGCCAACTCTCCATAATGAATTTCCAGACACCCAGCTGGAGCAACGAGTCCAGTGCCACACCGCCGCGACCACCCTACTCGATGACCTAAGCGAGCGGTTCTCAGACTACGGTAAAGCACTGCGAGTCACCGCGTACATCCTACGCTTCGCCGCCAAAGGGACGTCGACGCCTTCCACAGCCCACCTCATCAATGAGGAATTGCTCTCCGCTGAGCGCGCCTTGATCCGGACCTCCCAGAATACATCCCGAGAATACATCGCGGAGATACGGGCCCTGGGTGAAGGGCGACCCCTTCCGACATCCAGCACGCTACTCAACTTAAACCCCTTCCTCGACCAGCATGGGATACTCCGCGCCTGTGGACGACTACGGGCCGCTGAGTCCATCCGGTACGATGAACGTCACCCGATTCTCCTCCCCTACAATACTCATTTCACGCGCCTGCTTGTTGAATTCGCCCACCGCATCACGTTGCATGGCGGCAATCAACTGATGGTTCGGTATCTGCGCACCAAGTTCTGGATCCCACGGATAAAGAACCTAATGAAGTCCCACATCAAGGGGTGTAAAGTCTGCATCGTGCATCGTCGACGACTGCAGACTCAGATGATGGGTGATCTCCCTCGAGAGCGCATCACGTACTCCCGGCCCTTCGCCCACACCGGCATTGACTTCGCAGGGCCGTTTGAGATCAAGAACTACACCGGGCGCGCGTCTCTCATTACGAAGGGTTATGTCTGCGTCTTTGTGTGTTTCAGCACGAAGGCGATCCACCTCGAGGCGACCTCCGACCTCACCACGGAACGATTTCTCGCAGCCTTCTCCCGGTTTGTCGCACGAAGACAATGCCCACAATGCCACACGCTCGAAAGAGATTTCCTGAACGCCACCAAGCTTGGTGTAATGCAGGCATTTCCCCAGCACATTCTATCCTGGCAGTTCATTCCGCCGAGCGCGCCCCATATGGGAGGACTATGGGAAGCCGGGGTCAAGAGTTTTAAGACCTTGTTTTACAAGTCCTTCGGCTGTCAAGTATACGTTCGAGGAATTATCCACTCTCCTGTGTCGGATCGAAGCGTGCCTAAATTCCAGGCCAATTTCTCCCAAGAGCGAGGACCCAGAGGATCTGCTGGCACTAAGCCCGGGACATTTCCTGATTGGAAGACCGCTCGTGTCCATCGCGGAACCGGAGATCCTGGTCGAGGCTATGTCGCTGATCAATCGCTGACAGCGACTAAAGGCAATCCAGCAGACTTTCTGCCGCCGCTGGAAGAGTGAATACCTCAAGGAGCTCCACAAGCGTAATAAGTGGAAATCACCAGCTCGTAGACTCCAAACCGGCGACCTCGTGATCGTCTCCGAAGACAATCTCACCTCCAATGAGTGGCGGTTAGGGCGAATCGAGCGCACTCTGCCCGGGGCAGACGGCCTCGTCCGAGTGGCTGATGTCACAACAGCGCGTGGGTCTATTCGAAGACCCGTAGCGAAGCTCATCCTGTTGCCAGACAACAGGAGTCCTGAGCCTAAAGACCTATCGTGACGTCCAATCCCTCTATGTTCCGTTCGAATGTCCTCGTCTCCGTGCATGTTGTCCGTTCCCGTGCATCGACTAATCAACTCCCCTACGTAATCTTTTTCGTTACAGCCCATTCAATTCGCACTTCCACCGCGACATGGCCCCCAAGCGTCTGCCGCACCGCCGCAGCAAACGTCCGGCTCCACACGGGACGAACGTGTACCGGTGCCGGGTCTGCCGGGGGTTCATGCACTCCGGCAGTGTCCGCGGTTCCTGAACCTCAGAGGGGAGAAGCGGCTCCGGGCGGTACTTATCAATAAGTATTGCCCCAATTGCTTGGCGCACGAGCACCCGCCGACGCGTGTCGGACTCGCCACGGCTGCCGACGATGTGGGCAAAGGCACCATACGTTGCTCCATATGGCCGACCAACCGCCGAGACAACGCTCTGGAGCCCAGCGTCGCAGCCAGTCATCCTCCTCCAAACGTGCTGCACCAGCATCACCATCACGTTCCCGGTCCTCGTCCCACCGCTCCGCTTCTCCGGAAGGCGCACCGGAGATCTCCCTCTCCTCTCTGCTCCAAGCCAGGACGACGACCATCATACCAACAGCGGTCCTCAGGTTGGCCAATGGCTCGAAATATTTCGAGACCCGCGTTCTCCGCGACGCATGCGCGGCTGGGAGCCGCATTAATTCGTCATTTGCCCAGTCCCTGGGGTTGGCGGTGACCAAAGTCGGGGTCGACCAAGCCTGCATGGCCGTCCTCGAGTCGAGGACCGACCATACGTTCCGGCGGAATGTTATCTTCCGGGTCGAAGAGGACCTGCACATCCGCACTCCCATCCGGGAAGTGTCGGCACCGGTCCGGGAGAAATTTGCCACCCTGATCCTGGCCGACCCCAACTTCCATCGGCCGGCGTCGGTATCCGCAGTGCTCGGGGCAGACCTCTATCCTGAGGTCATCCAACCAGGCTGTGTGCCCGGTCATAGCGGTACTCCCGCAGCCCAGAGCACCGTGTTCGGTTGGGTCATCTCCGGTTCCTGCGGCATCTAGGCGCTCCAGGACGCTGCCGTCCCCCATCCTACATATGTCCAAGGTGGCAATTGCAACATGTTGCAAGGGGCGCGGTATGTTCACGCCACCGGGTGAACAGCAGTGAGCGGCGAAGAGCAGTGAGGAGTGAGGAGGGTTTTTTGATGGGTGCCGCCATTTCTCTTGAGTACGAAATTTCAACCCGAACACCCGTTCTTTTTTTCTATTGAATTTTTTCTTCCTTTCGAATTGTATATTTTAACCCGAAACATTTTCGTGTGTGTCGGGCAACCTGTGAATATTAATTAATAAAGTATAAGTTTTTTTAACCGAAGTTATCGCGCGTTATTAATTCACCACTCACTCACCACCCGAAGAAATTGGCACCCGCCAACCACTTGTATTACAATTTGGATCCTTCCGCCCCTCCACGAACATTTGCATATGATCTTTTATATTCGCACTGGCTATCATGATGTCGTCCATGTAGACGAGGACTTCTCCTTTTCGAATCATATCTTCGAAAATTCGGTTAATAAATCTATGAAGTACATGTGATGCGTTTTTTACTCATACTGTCCAAGTGGTGTGATGAAGGATGTGTATTTGACTGACTCTTCGTCAACAAAGACATGAAAATATCCGTTCTTCAAATCTAATTTTGAAAAGACCCGTTTGTTCACTAATCTGTCCAATAAGTCGTCAAATAGTGGTAGGCGGTAATTGTCTTTAACAATAACCCTTTTTAATTTTCTAAAGTCTATGCATAAACGTATATCACCACTTTTTCTTTACTAACACAATGGGTGACGTGTATTCGGAATCGCTTGGCCTAATAATTCCTTCCTTCAGGTATTCATCCAGCAAAAGTTGTAGCTTTTCCCTCTCTGTAGCTTTTAGAATTCTGTAAGCTTAGCTTCATCGAGCACTTGATATCTGGTGTTTCTGGTCTATGGGCATCAATATACTTGTTTCTAACTAATTGTTGAAATTGGCGAAACGTTTTATACTCGATATCCTTACTAATCACATATTCTGATTCAAAATCGTTATTGTGGCAAATATTTAGCATGCTCTTGTCAAAATCCTCTACCAAGTAGAATCTCTCTTCATTGTTTCCTAGTTGTTCTCTGGTTTCTATTATGAAAGTCTCGTTTGTTAGTGTATCTTGTGGTTTGTGTTCAATTTTTGTGTTTTTGTCTGCACTAAATACTTTTTTCCTTGTAATTTTTGTTTCATTATCCTTAAACATTTTTTCATTTACATATTTTGCATTAAAAGTAACATTTTCATTTACATTATCAAACTCTTCATTCACATTCCCTATTGTACCATACGGGTACAAAGGTACCGTTGCTTTGTATTTTCTTTAGTGCATCTGATTTGGTGAAGCCAGCTCAGATAAACACTGTGTTTATTCTTAAACAGTATTAAAATACTTTTCTTCAAATTGAGCTCTAAATTGGTCTCAATAAAACGATCTAACAGTTTAGTTAACAACTTAAGATGTTGATCCACGGCGCGAGTGGCAAGAATAATATCGTCCATATACACCACAAGTTCTCGGTCTCTAATCATATCACTAAGAATGTTCGATATAAATCTCTGAAATACAGCTGGTCCGTTCTTCAAACCAAAAGGCATTCTCAGATATTCGAACTGCCCATCGGCATATTCGTATATTGCCATCTTTTTTCGCACTAGGACGCATAGGGGGAATTGCTTGGTCGGATTACATTATTGGCTAACAACTCACTAACTGTTTTAGAAACGATTCCTCTTTCACGATATGATAATCTTCTAGGACTACTATGAAATCGTGTTGTATACACTTACAATATCTCGGCACTCAGTCATAGCACCTAATCCAAATTCACTACCAGCAGTAATATTCTCAGTATCTGACAGCGTTGCACAAACGGTTTCAAACTCTGTTAGCCATTCTCGAAACGGGGATGCATTCGTGTTTACATTAGTGTTATTACAATTATTATGCAGATCGGTGGTATTAATATTAATGGTATTATGCTTAGGATATTTAGTAAACAGGTATGCACAGAAGGATTTGTAAACAAAAGCAATGATAATCTTTAATGATGCGGAATTATTTTTGAACTCTCTTATATTTTCAATCAATAAGAACTTCAGACCTATTTTATTTAGGGCATCTCTACCAAGAAGTAGTTGCGTCGGCATAATATTATCGGGAATAACTAAAAATTGAATTTCATAATATTTTTCGCAAAACAGAAGTGAACATTTGACTGTTCCAAAAGACAGAATAGACCATTAAAAGCACTTTCAACTAATTTATCGCAATTCAAATGCGGCATCAACGCTTTACTGGCGAAACTTACTGAACTTCCGGAGTCTAATAGGGCACAAATATTATTAACATCGATGCATCCTTCTTTACAAAATATTCTTAAACTTACTAATTGAATAAATGATGAACAACTTCCTTTTGGTCTCTCGGGGCGTGGACAGTCGGTGCTGAAGTGACCAATCTGGCGGCAATTGTAACATTTCATCTCCTTTACAGCAGAAGTAGTGGCCCGCGCACGGTCTGAAGTCCGACGAGCTTGAGGAACGTTGTTTCTTGCTGGTGGCTGAACTGTCTGAAAATTCATCTTCCACGCAATTCGCTGAGAGAAGTACAATAGTACAACGGTGCGGACAATCCGGTTCGATCTCGTAATCCGACAACAATGTATTTGATCACATCTGTGTCTTCAAAATTACGCTGCTGAGCCATATTTCGCATAATGATGAAATATTGCAAGAGTGACTCTCCTTTGCCAATCGGACGCTTTCTCATTTGGTTAGCAATCTCGTGGTTTGTCATTTGAAGGCCAAATACCTACCAACATTAGGCATTACTCAGTGCATACACGCTAGCCGCTTTCTCCAGCTCACGAATCCATACGTGAATGGACAGATCACCATCACCAGAAAACTTAGGTACAGTACTTTCGACATCCTTCAAGTTCATGCGGCAATTATATTCCGGTCTGCTTAAGTTCTCCTCCAGCTCCATAACACGCGTTTTTAGCTCAACTAGGTTCTTACGTGCTGTGTACAATTCGATGGAACTAAGAATCGAAGCCAATTCGTCAGTTTCGCCCGCAAGTGCGCTTTCACGAACATGCACGTTCGCGTCTGGTCCCACAGAAGTAGAGACACCGTCGGCAATTGGCTAGCACTCGATCCGGTGTACTCGGCTGCTCACTGTTTCCTAAGCCGCGCTGCTCAATAGAGGCTCCGGACCAACATCCACGAGTTGTCCGGCAAGAACATTCGCAGACACTGCTGGGCTGATTGCCTGCTCTTCGGGTACATTACTTTCTCCAGACGATTCCATCTGATTCTCCGACATGACTGCTTTCACCAATGCTCGCAATTGGTAAATTGACGCTTCTTTGTCACCATGTAAAAGACAAACCCCACACCTGATTTGTAAACTCTCTATTATCTCAGCTTTTAATCTCTTGAGATTGTCTTTTATTTTCGAATTTTATTCTTCATTTTAAAATTAATTGCACATGTGGTCTTATTGCCTATATTCGAGAGAGTGTGCCCGTACCCCGCCTCAGTATATTATACCCTTTTTGTGTGACCAAATTCGGTTGTCGGGGAAATAATCACTGAGGAGAAGAGCGGGTGAATAGGGATTCCCGGAGAGAAGGAAAATAACACAATCCTCATTCGTTGAATTCAAAATATGAACTGATTTTATTTGAAAACTCTTAAACTCTAAGAAGCGACAATTGTTCTTAAAAATACTTATTCTAATGCCCCACGTTTTCTGGGGTTGAAAATTGTTTATATTTCATGCTCAGCGCTGGTTACTTGATACCGCGCCGCTGTTATAATCTTAAGTGTTTTCCACAGAGTGTGGATGCATGTTTTGTTTGGTTTTAAGCAATATTAATTTTATGACTTACTTTTGTTTATGTTTTTGTTTCGAATTGTATATTTCATTGGTGCATCTGATTTGATGAAGCCAGCTCATATGAACACGATGTTTATTCTTAAACATTCTGCAAAGGGCCGCCAAATGCGGCGTTTTGGACTTTATCTTTATAGTTAATTGTCTTATACAAATTATTAATAATATTATCATTAGTAAAAGAACTGTTGTTAAAAAGCATGACCAGTTACATAATAGACGTTGAACCTAGTCAATCTGATGTTCCTTTACTGATTGTAACTGACTTCTTATTCTTAAGAATTCTCCCATATGTATTACTATGTTGGCTTCTACTGGTTTTTATAATATTTGGCTTATTACCTAACGATTTTTGTTTTGGGATATTTACCCACTTCTGATGTATATTACTGTGCTGACTTCTAGCCTTTTTATAAGGTGGATAATTTATAATAAAAACTATCTTTATTTTTTGACTTGTTCCAATGTGATCGCTCCACTATTTTTAAATATCTCTTATTGCTAAAATTTTATTGGTTATTCCGGTTACCATTTAATGTTGTCCTTTTACAATTATTTTGCCATGTCTGATTTTTTGGTACTACAATTTGCTACCGGAATCCATTTTGATATTATTTTTTAGATAATCATTATCTAATTGAACCATTGCTTTCTGAATATTTTCATGTTTTACTGGCTCTGGGATATATACTTTTTCTTCCCCAATTTTCACTTTACCTCCAATGTGAGGGGCCATAAATTTATTTCTTGAGTTTTGTTGATGTATTTCTTTGGAATTGTGTTATTTTTATTTTGAAATTTATCTTTCTTTTTCTCTCAACTTTGTTCAAAACCTGTGACATCTATTGTTGTTGCCACTACAGATTTATTCTGATTTGATTTGGTGCATCCCGAGACGATCCAACCAAATTGAGTGTTTTGGCCTAGCAGGCCATCAATCCTTGTAATTCCCCCTTTTAAGATTTGGGTATATACGTTTACTCCCATTATTATATCAATCTTACCAGATTTATTAAAGGTAGGATCAGCTAGCACGTAAGTTTGCCATTTTGACATATCCACGTTTCCTATTTTTAATGGAAGAGCTTTCATTAACTTTGGCAACACAATTGCCTCCACCTTTAGATGTCCTTTCCAAGGATTTCGCGTCTTTACATCTATCTTTACCTTATATTTTGATTTATTGGATTTTATTGAGGACACACCACTTATTTCTGTATATTGTTTAATTTTAGGTAATTTCAATATTTGAGCGGCCTCTTCAGACAAAATGGTGCAATCAATAACGGCTCTTAGAGTCTTATATCCTCCATTTATATTTTTTACTTGTATTAAAGCTGTGGCCAACAGTGTTGGTTGTGCGGTTACACAAGTATTAACTCTGTCCTGATTTTCTTCAAAATGGAGTAAGGTATGGTGTCCCTTACTAGACAATGAACAGACCATTTCATTAGAGCACACCTTATTGCTTGAATGGTTCAAGCATCTTATGCAAAGCTGCACTTTTTGGCTGTTTCATACCTTTCAGTAGGTGTCAAACCTTTGAACTTATAGCACTTATACGCTTTGTGCCCGGCAATTTTGCAAATCGGACATTTATCTTCGACTTCCGCATAATTTAACACAGTTTTTAGCGGTTTTTCCTTTTCTTTGCTCATGGCACTTAGCGAGCAATATCTTTGCTCCATGACATCAGATAGCATTTGAATTTGTCTTGTTTTTCTAATCTGACTCTCATACAATTGTAGAGCCTCTCTGTCAAATTTCCTTAGTAGGAGTTGTGCGCATATGACGTCAACTTCATCGGACAAATTTGCTTTTATTTTAATTAAGTAAACTGACTCATTAACTATGTCAATCACTTCTTTAACACTTTTTGCGGATTCATTGTTGATCATCGGTAAATCAACGATCCGACTTAATTGTTCGGAAAATACCCTCCGATTATTTTCATACCGCTTGGTTAACAATTCCCAAGCGGCACTATAGTTATCAGCTGAACCTGACAATAGATGGGCTACCATGCTCTTTGCTTCGCCCTTTAACGCGGATTTTAAATAATTGAACTTAAGAGCAAGACTTAAATCCTCTCTTTTTTCAATCAGTTCCGCAAATAGTTCTACAAACAGGTCCCATTCTCTAGGTTCTCCAGAAAATGTGGGTACCTCTATTTTCGGCAACAGCGGTAGTTCGCCTCTCACGGTAACATTCTCAACTTTCAAATTTTTCTGATCGTTTGTTTTCATTTCTAGCATTGATAATGAATTTTGGACGTCGAATTCTAAATCCTCCATAGTATTCTTAAATTTTGCATCCATTCTTAATACTTGGCATGCCCGTACCTTCTCCCATAAATAATTTATTTTATTAATATACATTATCCATGTTCCATTGCCTGTTGATTTCAACTCTACTACCTCCAAATATTCCTGAAGCTGTCCGACTCTATCCATAAATATCTCCTGGTTTCCACTACCGTTTTTATGACTGGAGGTCGCATTCCCGCGCGACTCTCCTTTGCTATCATCAAACATTTCTGACATATCCGCTTCTGTTTCAACTAACACTGACTTACTAGTTCTGACTCTCCTGTAGCTATTATTTTGGGAACTATCGTTAAAACCTCTTCATGTACTTTATCTCTGTAGTACTGATGACCGAAAATCCCCTGCTGGAGCAGTTTTTCATGGTGAGGCATCGGCTACTAATCCCTTTTACTTCCTCAATCACCTTGGTAGTAATGTCTCTGGAATCCAGTGCTTCCAAAAGCCTTAACCTGGTATGCAACTATACCTGCTTCTCTAACAATTTTGCAGCCTTGTTACTGAACATTTTATATGGTGGATGTATATATGTGTGACAATTGATTCTTTTTTTTTTAATTCGATATATTTATTCCCCTTTTTTTTGAGAAAGAGACAAAAAAAAATATCTCAACTGTGTCTTGCACAGTGAGCCAGAGACGTGGAAAAATGTTGATAGCTTATGTGCTTGGCTCACAATTCAGATATACATTTCATTTTTCAATAAAAGAAGTTTTTTTTTTAATCTCCAACCACATTGTTAGTAAAAGCCTATCAAGGAGTTAGTAATTAGCAAGTTGCACTTTTGTGCATCAACTTGCTTATAGAGGCTTATATTTAAATTATTAAATAAGGCAAGTTAAGGCTTGCGCATTTCTGCGGCCCCTTGCGTTTCTTCGCTCTCTCGGCGAAGTTCAGCTTTCAGTTGGTCAGCACGATCTATGCAGCGTTGTCAGTCCTCTTAGCACAGGGTCTAGCTTGTCGCGCTAAACGATGCCGGTGCTGGTCTTCGCACAGACGTACTCGCAATAAGGTGAGTCAACTGGTCCAGGGCAGTCCTTGGGACCCGTCTTCCCCGGTATGTTTTTTTTTTGCTGTGTCGTTGCTCAGCTGCTGTTGTCCAGGGCCTATGGGCTCAGGCGGTACCGGTGCCGGTCATCGCACCAGATTTTCTCGAATTACCAGCCTCTTACTTGCAACTATCTTGTTGCTCTGCTGCTGTTTGTAGTTGCTGACTTGCAACTAGATATACTTTAATAAAATTTTTTTTCGATATTAGGGCTTTGAATACGCCACACACAAAAACTCCCGCCGCCGATATTACTACAGTTGCTCCACTAGCCAAACTGTCTTTAAAATCGGACGCAAATACTTTTTAATTACTAATACAATATTTTGTTTTTTATATTTACTAATCACTGGTGGGGAAAACAAGATACAATTTATTTTTGCTACCTTTAGCTGATCTTAGCATTCACACTTGCATAAGAATTAATACTTTAAGGAGCTATACACACTCTGAGTCTCTTACCAATGGTGGGACAAATGCAAATTCTTTTTCGAAGGAGCAAATGACAAATCTACGAAGGACCAAAATGGATAGGGATCCCGGGAAGGAAAATAACCCAGTCTTCATTCGTTGAATTCAAAATATGAACTTATGTTCTTAAAAATACTTATTCTAATGCCCCACTAAATATTCAAATACAAATACAAATACAAATACAAATACAAATACAAATACAAATACAAATACAAATACAAATACAAATACAAATACAAATACAAATACAAATACAAATACAAATACAAATACAAATACAAATACAAATACAAATACAAATACAAATACAAATACAAATACAAATACAAATACAAATACAAATACAAATACAAATACAAATACAAATACAAATACAAATACAAATACAAATACAAATACAAATACAAATACAAATACAAATACAAATACAAATACAAATACAAATACAAATACAAATACAAATACAAATACAAATACAAATACAAATACAAATACAAATACAAATACAAATACAAATACAAATACAAATACAAATACAAATACAAATACAAATACAAATACAAATACAAATACAAATACAAATACAAATACAAATACAAATACAAATACAAATACAAATACAAATACAAATACAAATACAAATACAAATACAAATACAAATACAAATACAAATACAAACTACAAATACAAATACAAATACAAATACAAATACAAATACAAATCAAATACAAATACAAATACAAATACAAATACAAATACAAATACAAATACAAATACAAATACAAATACAAATACAAATACAAATACAAATACAAATACAAATACAAATACAAATACAAATACAAATACAAATACAAATACAAATACAAATACAAATACAAATACAAATACAAATACAAATACAAATACAAATACAAATACAAATACAAATACAAATACAAATACAAATACAAATACAAATACAAATACAAATACAAATACAAATACAAATACAAATACAAATACAAATACAAATACAAATACAAATACAAATACAAATACAAATACAAATACAAATACAAATACAAATACAAATACAAATACAAATACAAATACAAATACAAATACAAATACAAATACAAATACAAATACAAATACAAATACAAATACAAATACAAATACAAATACAAATACAAATACAAATACAAATACAAACACAAATACAAATACAAATACAAATACAAATACAAATACAAACACAAATACAAATACAAATACAAATACAAATACAAATACAAATACAAATACAAATACAAATACAAATACAAATACAAATACAAATACAAATACAAACACAAATACAAATACAAATACAAATACAAACACAAATACAAATACAAATACAAATACAAATACAAATACAAATACAAATACAAATACAAATACAAATACAAATACAAATAACAAATACAAATACAAATACAAATACAAATACAAATACAAATACAAATACAAATACAAATACAAATACAAATACAAATACAAATACAAATACAAATACAAATACAAATACAAATACAAATACAAATACAAATACAAATACAAATACAAATACAAATACAAATACAAATACAAATACAAATACAAATACAAATACAAATACAAAACAAATACAAATACAAATACAAATACAAATACAAATACAAATACAAATACAAATACAAATACAAATACAAATACAAATACAAATACAAATACAAATACAAATACAAATACAAATACAAATACAAATACAAATACAAATACAAATACAAATACAAATACAAATACAAATACAAATACAAATACAAATACAAATACAAATACAAATACAAATACAAATACAAATACAAATACAAATACAAATACAAATACAAATACAAATACAAATACAAATACAAATACAAATACAAATACAAATACAAATACAAATACAAATACAAATACAAATACAAATACAAATACAAATACAAATACAAATACAAATACAAATACAAATACAAATACAAATACAAATACAAATACAAATACAAATACAAATACAAATACAAATACAAATACAAATACAAATACAAATACAAATACAAATACAAATACAAATACAAATACAAATACAAATACAAATACAAATACAAATACAAATACAAATACAAATACAAATACAAATACAAATACAAATACAAATACAAATACAAATACAAATACAAATACAAATACAAATACAAATACAAATACAAATACAAATACAAATACAAATACAAATACAAATACAAATACAAATACAAATACAAATACAAATACAAATACAAATACAAATACAAATACAAATACAAATACAAATACAAATACAAATACAAATACAAATACAAATACAAATACAAATACAAATACAAATACAAATACAAATACAAATACAAATACAAATACAAATACAAATACAAATACAAATACAAATACAAATACAAATACAAATACAAATACAAATACAAATACAAATACAAATACAAATACAACACAAATACAAATACAAATACAAATACAAATACAAATACAAATACAAATACAAATACAAATACAAATACAAATACAAATACAAATACAAATACAAATACAAATACAAATACAAATACAAATACAAATACAAATACAAATACAAATACAAATACAAATACAAATACAAAACAACAAATACAAATACAAATACAAATACAAATACAAAATACAAATACAAATACAAATACAAATACAAATACAAATACAAATACAAATACAAATACAAATACAAATACAAATACAAATACAAATACAAATACAAATACAAATACAAATACAAATACAAATACAAATACAAATACAAACACAAATACAAATACAAATACAAATACAAATACAAATACAAATACAAATACAAATACAAATACAAATACAAATACAAATACAAATACAAATACAAATACAAATACAAATACAAATACAAATACAAATACAAATACAAATAAATACAAATACAAATACAAATACAAATACAAATACAAATACAAATACAAATACAAATACAAATACAAATACAAATACAAATACAAATACAAATACAAATACAAATACAAATACAAATACAAATACAAATACAAATACAAATACAAATACAAATACAAATACAAATACAAATACAAATACAAATACAAATACAAATACAAATACAAATACAAATACAAATACAAATACAAATACAAATACAAATACAAATACAAATACAAATACAAATACAAATACAAATACAAATACAAATACAAATACAAATACAAATACAAATACAAATACAAATACAAATACAAATACAAATACAAATACAAATACAAATACAAATACAAATACAAATACAAATACAAATACAAATACAAATACAAACATACAAATACAAATACAAATACAAATACAAATACAAATACAAATACAAATACAAATACAAATACAAATACAAATACAAATACAAATACAAATACAAATACAAATACAAATACAAATACAAATACAAATACAAATACAAATACAAATACAAATACAAATACAAATACAAATACAAATACAAATACAAATACAAATACAAATACAAATACAACTACAAATACAAATACAAATACAAATACAAATACAAATACAAATACAAATACAAATACAAATACAAATACAAATACAAATACAAATACAAATACAAATACAAATACAAATACAAATACAAATACAAATACAAATACAAATACAAATACAAATACAAATACAAATACAAATACAAATACAAATACAAATACAAATACAAATACAAATACAAATACAAATACAAATACAAATACAAATACAAATACAAATACAAATACAAATACAAATACAAATACAAATACAAATACAAATACAAATACAAATACAAATACAAATACAAATACAAATACAAATACAAATACAAATACAAATACAAATACAAATACAAATACAAATACAAATACAACACAACAATACAAATACAAATACAAATACAAATACAAATACAAATACAAATACAAATACAAATACAAATACAAATACAAATACAAATACAAATACAAATACAAATACAAATACAAATACAAATACAAATACAAATACAAAATACAAATACAACACAAATACAAATACAAATACAAATACAAATACAAATACAAATACAAATACAAATACAAATACAAATACAAATACAAATACAAATACAAATACAAATACAAATACAAATACAAATACAAATACAAATACAAATACAAATACAAATACAAATACAAATACAAATACAAATACAAATACAAATACAAATACAAATACAAATACAAATACAAATACAAATACAAATACAAATACAAATACAAATACAAATACAAATACAAATACAAATACAAATACAAATACAAATACAAATACAAATACAAATACAAATACAAATACAAATACAAATACAAATACAAATACAAATACAAATACAAATACAAATACAAATACAAATACAAATACAAATACAAATACAAATACAAATACAAATACAAATACAAATACAAATACAAATACAAATACAAATACAAATACAAATACAAATACAAATACAAATACAAATACAAATACAAATACAAATACAAATACAAATACAAATACAAATACAAATACAAATACAAATACAAATACAAATACAAATACAAATACAAATACAAATACAAATACAAATACAAATACAAATACAAATACAAATACAAATACAAATACAAATACAAATACAAATACAAATACAAATACAAATACAAATACAAATACAAATACAAATACAAATACAAATACAAATACAAATACAAATACAAATACAAATACAAATACAAATACAAATACAAATACAAATACAAATACAAATACAAATACAAATACAAATACAAATACAAATACAAATACAAATACAAATACAAATACAAATACAAATACAAATACAAATACAAATACAAATACAAATACAAATACAAATACAAATACAAATACAAATACAAATACAAATACAAATACAAATACAAATACAAATACAAATACAAATACAAATACAAATACAAATACAAATACAAATACAAATACAAAAATACAAATACAAATACAAATACAAATACAAATACAAATACAAATACAAATACAAATACAAATACAAATACAAATACAAATACAAATACAAATACAAATACAAATACAAATACAAATACAAATACAAATACAAATACAAATACAAATACAAATACAAATACAAATACAAATACAAATACAAATACAAATAAAATACAAATACAAATACAAAAATACAAATACAAATACAAATACAAATACAAATACAAATACAAATACAAATACAAATACAAATACAAATACAAATACAAATACAAATACAACAAATACAAATACAAATACAAATACAAATACAAATACAAATACAAATACAAATACAAATACAAATACAAATACAAATACAAATACAAATACAAATACAATACAAATACAAATACAAATACAAATACAAATACAAATACAAATACAAATACAAATACAAATACAAATACAAATACAAATACAAATACAAATACAAATACAAATACAAATACAAATACAAATACAAATACAAATACAAATACAAATACAAATACAAATACAAATACAAATACAAATACAAATACAAATACAAATACAAATACAAATACAAATACAAATACAAATACAAATACAAATACAAATACAAATACAAATACAAATACAAATACAAATACAAATACAAATACAAATACAAATACAAATACAAATACAAATACAAATACAAATACAAATACAAATACAAATACAAATACAAATACAAATACAAATACAAATACAAATACAAATACAAATACAAATACAAATACAAATACAAATACAAATACAAATACAAATACAAATACAAATACAAATACAAATACAAATACAAATACAAATACAAATACAAATACAAATACAAATACAAATACAAATACAAATACAAATACAAATACAAATACAAATACAAATACAAATACAAATACAAATACAAATACAAATACAAATACAAATACAAATACAAATACAAATACAAATACAAATACAAATACAAATACAAATACAAATACAAATACAAATACAAATACAAATACAAATACAAATACAAATACAAATACAAATACAAATACAAAAATACAAATACAAATACAAATACAAATACAAATACAAATACAAATACAAATACAAATACAAATACAAATACAAATACAAATACAAACACAAATACAAATACAAATACAAATACAAATACAAATACAAATACAAAAATACAAATACAAATACAAATACAAATACAAATACAAATACAAATACAAATACAAATACAAATACAAATACAAATACAAATACAAATACAAATACAAAATACAAATACAAATACAACACAAATACAAATACAAATACAAATACAAATACAAATACAAATACAAATACAAATACAAATACAAATACAAATACAAATACAAATACAAATACAAATACAAATACAAATACACAAATACAAATACAAAACAAATACAAATACAAATACAAATACACAAATACAAATACAAATACAAATACAAATACAAATACAAATACAAATACAAATACAAATACAAATACAAATACAAATACAAATACAAATACAAATACAAATACAAATACAAATACAAATACAAATACAAATACAAATACAAATACAAATACAAATACAAATACAAATACAAATACAAATACAAAAATACAAATACAAATACAAATACAAATACAAATACAAATACAAATACAAATACAAATACAAATACAAATACAAATACAAATACAAATACAAATACAAATACAAATACAAATACAAATACAAATACAAATACAAATACAAATACAAATACAAATACAAATACAAATACAAATACAAATACAAATACAAATACAAATACAAATACAAATACAAACAAATACAAATACAAATACAAATACAAATACAAATACAAATACAAATACAAATACAAATACAAATACAAATACAAATACAAATACAAATACAAATACAAATACAAATACAAATACAAATACAAATACAAATACAAATACAAATACAAATACAAATACAAATACAAATACAAATACAAAATACAAATACAAATACAAATACAAATACAAATACAAATACAAATACAAATACAAATACAAATACAAATACAAATACAAATACAAATACAAATACAAATACAAATACAAATACAAATACAAATACAAATACAAATACAAATACAAATACAAATACAAATACAAATACAAATACAAATACAAATACAAATACAAATACAAATACAAATACAAATACAAATACAAATACAAATACAAATACAAATACAAATACAAATACAAATACACAAATACAAATACAAATACAAATACAAATACAAATACAAATACAAATGTGGGGATTTTTATTATTTCCCCGTTTATTTAATTCAATATTATACGGATGTGTTTCCGTGGTTAGTCTTATTATTAACAATGTTTCTTTGTGTTAAGAATACATTTATTTATTTATTATAATAATGGCCTCAGTGATGAATTTGGGTGCGCGATGTGATCGAGGCGAGAGTACGATTGCGAGTGCTTTTTCAAATCAACCCTTATGCTTCATTTGCCAATGAGTGAGTCGACCAGATAGGTACGGCCGCTGCGTGTCGTTCTGTCTCGCTCACTACATACTTCACGATATCCATGTATTATGCCCGCCTGACACTTCATTTCCTACAATCGGCTGTCCTGACAAGTCATTCGACCCGAATGATCCTAGCCAAGGCTTCATAAACTCAGCCACTGTTGATGTCTTACAAGGTCCTTCACTATCGCCAACTTTCTCAACTTCGTATCGACCGTGCCTATTCACCTTTGTGACTTTATATGGTCCTAAGTATTTACCTCTCAACTTTAGTCCTGTCCCATACTGCGTACGTTTAATCGCCACTAAGTCGTTTAAATTATATTTTCTTTCCCATTTCCTGTTTTTGTCAAACGTCTTTTTCATTTCCTTTTGTATTTCATCGATATTCTTTCGAGCCTCCGCTCTAATCTCTTCACGACCACAGTCTAATTCTTCTATTAACGAATCGGTTATCAGCTTTTTTATTTCAGGATCACTAGGACTACGCATCTCTATTCCTGTCAATATCTTAAAAGGTGTAACTTTTGTACTTCTTGGGGCAGTATTATTAACAAATTGTTGCACACGTCCTACATACTTGTACCAGTTTCCCTCATTCTCTTGGCTTAACTTCGAAATCATTGGAACTATTATCTTATGCATCCTTTCTACTTGGCCGTTGCCACGGGGTACACCTGTTGCTATCAGTAAATGCTGTATATCCTGTCTGTTACAATATTCCTTAAACGCATTGGATGTGAATGCTGCTCCCCTGTCGGAAATTATTCTCACCGGGTTACCAAAAATTATGGCCTGCTTTTCAAGACAACTAACTACTTCATCGACTCCAGTTCCACGAGTCGGATACAACCATACAAACTTGGAGAAACCATCAACAATAACAAGTATATGATTGTAACGTTTTGTTGTAACCTCCATCGGGCCAACGTGATCAATGTGATATGTCATCAATGGCTGATCTCCTTTGCTTATTGGCATCAA
Source organism: Drosophila equinoxialis (assembly GCA_018150345.1). Taxonomy (NCBI): domain Eukaryota; kingdom Metazoa; phylum Arthropoda; class Insecta; order Diptera; family Drosophilidae; genus Drosophila; species Drosophila equinoxialis. Next base: position 70,206 of record JAECWI010000307.1, read on the forward strand.
ATATCCTTCCTTTTTACCGGATTTGGCATTAACAATAAGACATTCCACGCAACACTCAACAACACGGGCTACCTTTTCTTTTAACTTTGGAATATAATACGATTTTTCTACGATATCCTGAGTCTTTCTAGCTCCAAAATGTCCTTGTTTGTGTGCAATCTGTATTATTTCCTTTTCCATCTGCGAGGGTACGACGATAAGTTCTTGATCGGGGTTCTTTAACAATATTTCGTTTTCAATGTAAAAATCTTCATATCCCTTCTCCTGAACTAAGCTCCTAATCAATTTAGTCCAATCATCTGACAACTGTGCTTCCTTCAGTCTATGGGTTATGGTGTCGGTTAGCAGAAAACAAGATAAACGGCTCAAGGCATCCACATGCCGCATCTTTGAACCGGAACGATGTTCAATCTGGTAATCGAAATCTTGTAGGTACATTGCCCAACGTGCTACACGTAACGGAACCTCTTTCTTTTTCATTGTCATCGTGAACGCATTACAATCTGTGACAATCTTAAATCTCAACCCTAACACATATACACGCCACTTTATTAATGCTCCTATAACCGCTAAAACCTCAAGTTCATATGAATCGTACTTCTCTTCGCAAGGTTTAGTTTTCCGACTCATATACTGTACCGGATGAAACAAACCATCTTCTGAATCTTTCTGTAAAAGCGCAGCTCCGAAACCATGTTTCGAGGCATCAGTGTGAATCTCAGTCTCTAGCTTAGGGTTGTATAACTTTAAAACGGGACCTTTGGTCAATGCTAACTTTAATTGCTCGAACGCTACCATTTGCAACTCTTTAAACTCAAACTTGTTGTCTTTTCGCAAAATGTCAGTCAAGGGCTTAGCTGTTACTGCGTATCCTTCGATGAATCTACGGAAATATGATGTTAACCCTAGAAATCGTTGAACTGACTTCTTATCATGTGGGATCGGAAATCTTGAAACGGCATCAGTCTTCTCCTTACTCGGCTTAATACTTCCATTTTCAACTATATAGCCCAAAAAATTTACTTTACTCTGCAGTATTTGACATTTCTCCCAGTTTATTCTCAACCCATTTTCCGCAGCTATCTTCAACACCCTTTTAAGTTTAATTAGACCATCATTCACGCTAACGCTTGGTATAATTATATCGTCCATATACACCACTGCATCTCCATTCTTGACTGATTCTCTCATTACTGCCATTATAAATCTTGTAAAAACTGCTGGAGAGTTTGAAATTCCGAATGGTACGTATAGGAATTCATACTGACCATTCTGGGTTACGAATGCTGTGTACTTCTGAGATTTTTCTTCAACGGGAACGTGAAAAAAACCGTTTGTTAGATCTAGAGTAGTATAAACTAACGCACCTTGAAGTTTTTCTAATACGGTATCCATCTGTGGCATAGGAAAATTATCTCGGACCACTTTCTCATTTAGTTTTCTGTAATCGCAGCACAGACGCTTTTTCCCATTCTTCTTTGTTACAAGTACAACAGGCGAAGCATATTCGGAAAAACTTGGCTTTATTATCTTTTCCTCCAACCATTCTTGTACTGTACTGTCAACAATGTTTTGATCGGACTCTGCTAGACGCCTTGGATGCTGATAAACTGGCAACTCATCGGTTAGTACAATCTTCATTTCTATAGGAGTGTTTGTATTTCTAATAGGTTTGTAACTTTTAATCAATTTCTTAACTTCACTAGCGATTTCTGCACTGATATGTGACAAGTCACTCTTGATTTCCACTTTATTCTGTTCTGCACTATGCATACACATGCTTTCAAATTCCTTAAACAACTCATCACAAGATCCATTCGCCTTACACAGTGATTCTTTTCTCTTGATGCTTACAAACTTTGTACCTTTCTTTGTAACAACCAAATCGACGTGATCTAATATGGTTCTACCTAAAATTGCCTGATATGCCATGTCCTCATCAGGAACGATATGAAACTCGACTTCCATCTCTATGTCATCTATCATGACACTTATGCTAAAACTACCAAACGTCATGACATGACTTCCACCAATGCCCGTAAGGCTCTTCGAGTATCCTGTTAACGACTTAATTCCAAGTTTGACAAACACGCTCTTACGTATGAGGCTCAGATTTGCTCCTGTATCAATTAGACCGTTGAACTTAATCGTTTTATAAGTTACTTCTTTTAACTCCAAACCCGTATCAGTAAATTTACCGGATGGTTTTGCTAATTCATCCTCTACAACATTGGTTTTTTCAGCTTTAGTGGTATCTTTTCCCTTGCATTCAAATGAACGATGGCCTGTTTCGCCACACTTAAAACAAGTAAACGTTTTCTTGCTACAGTCTCTCATCATGTGCGAAGGATCACCGCACTTAAAACATTTGCGTTCTCCCTTTGTTATCAAACTTTTCTCTCTATTATCTCTGCCTTGCTTGTGAAAAGATGATTCAAATGTTGATTTCTTTGACGACTTCCTAGGATCATAGGATTTTAAATAGGTCTCTATTTGAACTTTCAACGCATCCACTGTTCTTGCTTGATACAATAATGCCTTATTTGCTCTCATGTCTGGTATACCTTCTACGAAATACTCGATTAAACTTTCATCATCCAAATCGATCGGCTTTGCGATTTCCATTAACGAATACAAAAATTCGTACAAGTTCTCACCTCTCTTCAACTGTCGATTGCTTAGTCTTCTGTGAACTTCTGCTGATGAAACCTTTACTCTGAATTCATTTTTCAAAGCAACCTTCAGGGACTCCCAACTACAAATATTTCTCTTACTACGTATAAACGACAATGCAGCTCCTTTTAACAGTTGTTTTGCATACACAAAAAAGCTGTAACTGACTCCACTGTACGGTTAAAGCGCATTCTTCTAATTCCCTAATCCATTGTAAAACATCAATCGAACCTAAACCGCAAAATTCGGAAACGCTTCCTCCACATCTTTTAGTGTAAACCATGACCTTTGCCCATCTGTGTTCGGGACTTCTTGAATTGTTCTAACTGAGGCGAAATCTGCCTCTTTGCCCATCATTCTCGGTTTCCTATTTGATCGTAATAAGCGAGTAGACGCGTTTGCAGCTCAGCTTTAAGGCCTGTAGTCTCTAGCCCTAACTCACTTAATTTACTGGGCTGCGTACAATATTTGCGACTTTACCACGCTCATCAGCAACATTCTCCGCTCCTGTCTGGGCCCTCTTGTGTTGAGCATAATCCTGGCGAGTGCTCTGCCCGATTCCGCTGCCTTCCGCTGTACCGCCACTAGGTGTTCTCGGAAACACAATCTTGTGTCGAGTCACACTTCTAGGTAGCGAATTGCTCTAGCTGATCTCACCTCGATGCCGTCGATTGTAACGGTGGCCGTTTCCACTATCTTCCGGCTGCTAATTATTACCGCTTCTGTCTTGTGCGCCGCTAGTACTAGGCCCACCAAGCGCAGCCAGTTTGTGATGGATGCAATGGCTGTATTTGCCATTGACTCAACATCCTTCAGTTGCTTGCCCACCACTACAACCGCGACATCGTCCGCGTAGCCGACTAGCTGACACCTACTCGGCATGTCCAGTCGAAGAATGCCATCGTACATGATGTTCCACACAAGGGGACCCAGAGCAGAGCCCTGAGGCACTCCTGCGGACACCTGCCGTTGAACGGATCCTGACGACGTAGCGTACTCCAGCTTTCTCCATGAAAAGAAGCTCCATATTACCTGGTACAGGTACGAGGGAATCCCGAAGCTTCTGGCAGCATCAAGAATGCAGCCCCAATCAGCCGTGTTGAAGGCGTTCTTCACGTCCAGGGTGATCACCAGGCAGTATTCCTTCGCTCCACCTTTCCATCGAGAGCCCTTAATAGCATCGGCTGCTGTACTCACCACTCTGCTGACCGCGTCTATTGTGGACCTTGCCTTGCGAAATCCATACTGATTGGCGGGCAGGCCTCCCCCTGCGTTGATCGCCTCGTTCAGTCTGGCACTGAACCTTAAGCCTCCTGAACCTCCAGCACCTTACCTACGGAGACCACGAGGCAGATTGGGCGACATGACGAAGCTACCTCTGCTGATTTCCCAGGCTTGGGGAGCAGTACCAGCTTTTGGAGCTTCCACTGGAATGGGAATACTCCCTCTTTCAGGCACTGGTCGAAGGTTGCCGCGAATAATTCCGGGCGAGTTGCCATTGCCAGCCGAAGTGCGCGATTGGGGATGCAATCCGGGTCCGGGGCCTTGTTTTGTTTCAGCGACCTGGCGGCCGCCAGCACTTCATCGGTGGTGACTGGGACGTGGTAGGGGGAATCGGCATGTTCAACGCGCCTACTATTCAGGGAGTCCGCACGCTGGGGGGAAGAGATCGCCTACAATGCGTTCCAACTCGCCGGCTTCAGTAGGAGAAGAGAATCTGTTGGCGTAGACTCGCTTGACCACGATCTTATACGCCTTGCCCCAAGGGTCCTGATCGGCCGTGTCGCGGAGACTGAGAGACTGTATAGCCTTCTTCAGCTCCTTCCTACATGTGCTGTAGGCTGCCCATAGTTGCGGCCATGTCTCCAATCCTCGTTTCCTTGCTCTCTGGTAACGCCGCCTAGAGGCTAGGCACCTTCTACGTATATCTCCGATTGAACTTTTCCACCAAAAGACCGGTTGCTGACGTCCCTTAAAAGGTCTCCGTACCGCCATGCTCCCGTTGCACGATGCAGCCAGCATGCAAGACAGCTGGTCTGCCATTCGCTGGGCTGTGCTCTGGGTCCATTCGTGTGCTGACAATGCTTGCCACTCCTAGCTTGTTGCAACTTGGACTTCTTTGGTTGTGCCGCACCGCCTGCTGGTGGACTCATCGAATCTTCACGCAGTCTCTTTGGCGTTTCGTGGGGCACACCAAATATCTCATCTATTCCTGGCGGAAGCACCGCCAGGAACATAGCCTCTATCTCTAGCTGACTCGCTGGACTGCCCTCGCAAACAGATTCAGACCATCTGACCGGCGGCGAGCGCCAATGAGTAACGCCGCCCACTTGTTGGCCCCGCCATCGAGCCAGCCGATCTCAAGCCTCCATTGCTTGCAACCAGGTATTTCCCCCTGGAACTTTATGGAAGTTATGCCGCTCTCTGCTCGGCTCCACACACTTGGAAATTTCGGTCTGTGACGGACGAAAGTGCCAACCACTGGTTCGAATAAACCCAAATTAATTGTTAGAAATTTTCTGGCAATTAATTACTGTGAAAAAAATGCAATTGAAAATTTTTCCACAGTGCGGATTTGAACATGGTACTTCCGCCTCCAAGGCTGAATGCTTGCCTTGGGGCCCACAGACCGAGTTGACAGTTGGAGGGCTGAGTCTCGGCTATATACCTTGGAATCTTTGCTTAAAAACTTTCAAGCTTTCGGCGCAATGAGCGGGGTTGGCAGGTGCCGATATCGGGGCTTTTAAGCCCGGGCTGGCCTGCCCAGTGCACAGCTGATACTTACACCACGAGTCAGGTTATCCAGCTGTAAACAAAGTGGGAAACAAAGAGGAAATACAAAAGGGAGAGATGACTCAAACCAGGATAGAATTTTTTTCCCTTCAATTATCAAATTTGATGTTGGTGGGGTGCGACCACCCCACTATCACACAAAGGTGCGCGGGAGAGGCGGGAAGAGCAACTCGCGCCCCTCACCGCCCCTGATCGGACGACCGCGACCGGCCCTATCAAAATTTAATCGGAATCACGACCATAGGGCAGGCGATTCACAAAAACCGTGAGTAGGCCTGCGTAGCCAACACCGTCTCACGCCGTCCGTTTTACTTTACAGAGCGTACACGTCCCGCAAACGAATTAAAAACCGGATTTTTTGACTACCTGTGTGGTAATCTTTCACACACCGAAGGCAGCATTGTACGCAGCAATGTGCGTAGCAACAGGGGTGGTGGGCGGCTGTGCAGCAGGCCTGCTCTCTGCCGCCTCCAATAGTGCATTCCTGAGAGTCAGCGATGTCGCCAACTCCTCCAATCGTCTGATGGCAGACGATAACTGCATCGCAGCCAGCAGCTCCATGCCAACCATGGCATTCCGAATGGCTTGCCCTGAGGCGCCAATCTCTGCGAGAATCGCAGACGAGCCACCGACTTTCGACAGCTTCGGGAGTGGCAACGGCGGCAGCATTGCGTTTGCTGGCTTCGCGGGCGGGACGGCGGGGGCAGGCATGGACACGCTGTCCAAGAGCGGCTTTTTCGCGACGGGGGCGGGATGCTACAACACCGGCGACGAACGTGACGAGCGAGCCTTCGCCTTGCGGGCCTTCTTCTCGCTCTTTCCGACGACGGCAGTCATCTCTGCGCCCGATTCATCTATGGTGTCACTACCGGTGACCCCCATAGACTCCGCGGCCGACTCTACGCACGACGCAACGCTGCGGGCGCTTTCAACGGCGCTGGAAGCGCTCATCACGCTGACGGCGCTTCCACTGCGGCTCAACGAACCGTTGATACCGACGGCTCCGCACGAATAATTCGTGTCACGAAAAAATTCGAAAAATTTTTCCGTGTCACGCACGAACTATCGGCTCACGCACGAGTCCGATCACGCACGCCGTAAAATGCACTTGGCCCGGGCACACTGTATTTGCACTCTTAACGAGTGTCCACTGTACCAGAGCACGTGCTCACACACACACTCGCACTGTCACTCACACGTACAGGCACAAGTTACCGTTGGTTAGCGCACTAATCCACTTGTTTACTACGAAGTGGGCACTTCACCGTTTCAATCGGTGTTTCTGTTTTGCACTTTTCTCACTGTTTGTTTTGCGTTCGAAATTCGCAATTGATAATACCGCGACACAACCGCACTCAACCACAGTCCAAATACGACTGAGTAGATAGGAATGGATCGTCCTTGACTCCCCCCTCATGGGGTTCGTCTACCAGATTTGCAGCTTTGGCGGGCTGTTCGCAGTCAGAGACTACTAGAGACACGAACATGGAATGGATCATCACCGACTAGCCCCTCATGGGGTTCGTCTACCAGATTTGCAGCTTTGGCGGGCTGTTCGCAGTCGGAGACTACTAGCCATTTTAGTTCAACACGAACATGGAATGGATCATCCCCGACTAGCCCCTCATGGGATTCGTCTACCAGGTTTGCAGCTTTGGCGGGCTGTTCGCAGTCAGAGACTACTAGCCATTTTAGTTCAACACGAACAGGGAATGGATCATCCTCAACTCCCCCCTCATGGGGTTCGTCTACCAGATTTCCAGCTTTGGCGGGCTGTTCGCAGTCGGAGATTACTAGAAATTTTAGTTCAACACGAACTGGGAATGGATCATCCTCAACTCCCCCCTCATGGGGTTCGTCTACCAGATTTGCAGCTTTGGCGGGCTGTTCGCAGTCAGAGACTACTAGCCATTTTTGTTCACCTGAACAAGGAATGGATCATCCCCGATTCACCCCGGTGGGGGTTCATCTGCCAGATTAAAGCGCTCTGATACGGCTTTGCAGTGTGTGTGAGGTACTGCTACCAGTTTTGGCCCGTCCGACCTGGCACTGGTTGATCCTGCGTCATATTTCGCCGCCTTTTAAACGCCGCTCGCGCAAACAATTCCAACATCTGGAGCTGCTCCGGTGTGTCCAGGACCCGGGAAAAGTCCCAACGGGTATCCTTCCTCCTGACACCAAGTCCATCGAGGTCTCGCAAATCTGTGTAGAGTGGGCAAGCCACTAGCACGTGCTGCCAGTCTTCGCATTGCGCACCACATTGACATGTGGGCGTTCGGCTTAGACTTTTCTCATACAGAAATGCGTTCAGCGATCCATGGCCAGTCAGCAAGAATCCAGCGTGAAGTCCAAAACCAAGGTCCTTCCTGCTGAAGACGAAGCATGCGTCCGGGATAAACTCATGAGTCGGTCGACCGCACTCATCGTCATCCCACCTGCGTTGCCACTCGCAGCACATACGTTCGTCCAGCATCGCCTTCATATGACTCAGATCCAGATTTGCTACATCCAGACCGAACAGCCAATCGCCTTCCTCCAACGGGTGGGAATGCTTCACCTTGTACCTAATTGCCAATTGCTTGGCAACCAGGTCCAATGGGGGGCTCCAGCAAGCACCTGCAGTGCCACAGTGGACACTGTACGGCATACCGGCAGGCATCCTAAGAGCATGACTCTCTGGCAAGAGCAGAGGTGCCTCCTGGCAGCCATCGTACTCTTAACCGCGGATTACCACACTGAGGCACCAAATAGCGCACAAGGCACCATGAGTCCAGCATAAACAGTGCGTCTGGATCGGGTACTGAGACCCCAGTCGACCCTCAGAACGCGACTGAGTGCACCACTGACTCCAGCCAACTTACCGCGTAATCCTGCGATATGCGGCTGAAAATTAAGCCGCTCGCCGACTGTGATGCCCAGGTACCGGTACTGAGCTACATACTGTAGGAATGCTCCTGCAAACGCTACAGGGGTGGCCTACAAGCGGCCAATCTCCCTTTTAGCAACATCATTGCCGTCTTGCTGGTCGAAATCGAAACTCCGACTTCAGCTCCAGACGTTGGAGCAGCACATCCATCATAGTGTTCCAAATAAATGGTCCACTGATGGATCCCTGCGGACATCCTCGGGTGACCTCCACGTCAACCTCTCCAAATCTGCTGGTCATCCTTGCTTTTCTGCCACTGAAGAAGCTTCTCCACAAGCTGGCTTCTTGGCATCCCGCGTCGATCAAGCGGCGCATCACAGCGCTCCACTCGACATTGTCGAAGGCACCCTTGAAATCCACGAAAAGACCCAACACGTATACCGCCTGGCTGGCGGCAACGCTGGCCTTTACATGGTGCCAGGCATCCTTAACACAGCGTCCAGGTCGGAAGCCGAATTGCCATCTATTTCCATCCGGAAGCACCTCTTTCATGCGATTCACCATGATCCCTTCTAGCACCTTGCCAAACACTGGCAGAAGGCAGATGCCCCGATAGGAAGTTGGATCGCTCCTTTCCTTGTCGGAGCCCTTGAGGAGCGCCACTACTCTCGGGCATTTCCACTCAAGGGGAAATATCCCTCTGCCACACAGCGAGATAACAACGCTGTTATGTGCTCGGGGATAGCACGCCATACTGCCTTGCAGATACCACCTGTGATGCCGTCCAATCCGGGAGAGCGCCTGCTCTTCAACCGGGCGACGCATACTCCGATCTCGAAGGCTTCGAGAACCGGTGCAGCTCCGCTTGGAATGGCAATGTCGTCACTCGCTGCCGCAACTGGAAAGAAGTTACGGAGGAGGAGACTGGCGCAGTCGTGCCAGTTTACGACCGGCCTGCCATCCTCGCGAAGGCATCCCAGCTCTGTGGACCGCTTTCGTCCTCGGCAAATCCACGCATGCCCCCATGGGTCATCTCGATGGTCTCCAACGAAGTTTCGCCAATGATCCTCCTTCGTCTTCAGGATGAGCTTCTTAAACTCGCGGACCGCCGTCCGCAGATGAGTTGCCAGAAACTGCGCAGCTTCATTCCTTCTGCGCCTAGCATCCTGGAGCCTCCGCCTAAGTCTCCTGATTTCATGACGTGTTGTACTCAGTTGAGTAGATAGGGACAGTAGGAATCTCGTTATTCCATTCATGCGCGTCTTTAATTAGATGACGAGGCATTTGGCAATTTTTTTTTTTTTTTTTTTTTGTGATCGCTGAGGAAGGAAATCTTTAAAGATACGAGCAACCAACTACTGGACATTCTCGCATGCACGATTAACTGCGTCATCGGAACAATGAAGTCCCACAGTGCCAACGTACTAAAACCACCTCTTTTTCCGTGCGATTGTTTTTCCTTTTTAGATGTTATGCCAAGGTAGCAGGCAAAATATAGAGAAGCTAAAGTTCAATACACCTAGCTTCGAGTATACCCAGCACAGTACATAAAATATCTAAAAGACGTTACCCCGCCAGTGACTGCTCTGACGCTAAAGACCTTGTGCAATCAATCGTTTTTCCGACTTATTACTCCAGATTCCTCTCCAGTTGAGTGTAACGGAATAAAACTCGATGTCACCTGTCGCTCCGAAAGATCGCCGCATTTGTGATCTTATGTCAGCTCTGTCGTACCTTTCAACCTTGCGCTGATGCGCTTGGTCTAAGGAATGTCCGTCTGTCACAACCTGAACGTCTATCACATACATGTGATTTTGTCGGATTCCCACCAGGTCCGGTTTATGTAAGCCCGAGTCGCATTGCAGACTTGGTTCGACATGGACAACGCAGCCTCTGCCTTCAAGTCCCCGCTTGACGGCATTTACTACGCTGTTGTGTCAAGCTACCTGCCTCCCGTGCGTACGATAGCATTTCTGCAAGATGTGGTTTGTTGTCTCGGGAGTATCACATCCTGCACGACACCGTCTCTCCAATTCGTGCCTTCCCCTCGTCGTACGAGACTTAGAGGGTAGGGCATTTATCCGCAATTTGATCCCGTGCAAATATTCCTTTCCTGTTAGCAAGCGCGTGGGCTGACTCACCCATCCATGTTGCGGGCCATAATGACCTGCTTCACGGAGACCGCAACCATCAACAGACATGTACAACCTGTTTGCAAAATACGAGTCAATCTCTGGACGCGAACCTAGTTCCATATCCTCCGCCTTTAATCTATCTCGAGCCCTTTGCAATACGTCGTCAATGAAAGAGCTAGCTACCTCGGATTGTTCGAGGTGGGGCCATTTTAGGGGAGAAAATATCGACACAACTGTATATGTCATGCTCTTGTAGCCCATCTACCATATCTCTCTGCGAAAGACTTCCATGGTAGTACGGCTATAAAACAGAAAAGAAAACTCTTCCGATACCTCTCGACGGCTTCTTTATGGTCGTTCCTGTTGCCAGGATGAGCACGAGGCTCATATTTAATAACAAACGGATACTCAACAGGTTACGGAATTGGAATTGGAATTCCCTTTCGTTCAAAATTATTCAAGTGTTTTATTTTTTTATATGATTATATCATTTGACATTTTTAAAACTTGACAATTTTCGGCTTTCGCCTTGAACTTAGGACCGTGATCAACCACTGTTCACACGAAACCCTTCTCCACTTCAGTCGTCCAAGGTCTCATTCGATTATTTGCTACTACCACCAAGATCTGTACCAATGGCGGCTCCATGCAGGCTTACGCCAAACACTTCTAAGCACACCATTGTACCTTCCTACTCACTAAAGTTTCAAAATTTATATTATAAATAACATAAATCATCTACTTTAGCGGTAATGTATAGGTATACAACTTAAGCGCCATCAATTTTAAGGGCTAGTTGCTTCGGCAGATGAGTTGTTACACACTCCTTAGCGGATTTCGACTTCCATGATCACCGTCCTGCTGTTTTAAGCAACCAACGCCTTTCATGGTTTCTGTATGAGTTGTTAATTTGGGCACCATAACATTACGTTTGGTTCATCCCACAGCGCCAGTTCTGCTTACCAAAAGTGGCCCACTGGGCACAATATATCATAACCTTAAACTTCATATCAAGAAAGTTAAGGTTCTTACCCATTTCTGACAATCGATTTGCCCGTCAGAACTGTTTCGGTCTTCCATCAGGGTTTCCCCTGACTTCAACCTGATCAAGTATAGTTCACAATCTTTCAGGTCACAGCATATATGCTCAAGGTACGTTCCAGTTAGAGGTATAAATAATATAAATATCATTATCCATAACTATATAGAACGCCCCGGGATTGTGTTAATTAACTATAAATAGTTCAAAAACTAATCCAATTATTAGTCAAGTTAATTATGCTATTAGGTTTATATCCCAATAACTTGCACATATGTTAGAGTCCTTGGTCCGTGTTTCAAGACGGGTCCCGAAGGTATCCTGAATCTTTCGCATTGTTAATCATACAAGTGCATATAATAAACACAGAAAATCAATGATAATCATGCTATTATATAATTCCGAAAAATTAACGCACTGTATTCATATAAATCTATCAACACTTTATCAAATTAATGACATTTATTCTATGTTAAAATGCAAGCAAATTAATTTAAATAAACTATAAGTCATATTTTATGATAAATTTGGTTCATGTTAATAGATTACAATGTCCTTATATGGAAAAAATGCACACTATTATTATAATATTACTGAAATATTACAACTGTAATGATGAATTTCATTAACGTTAATTAACGTTATACGGGCCTGGCACCCCCTATGGGTAAATGGCCTCATTTAAGAAGGACTTAAATCGTTAATTTCTCATACTAGAATATTGATGCTCCATATTGCTGTCAAATCGTTGCAGAGAACGGAAGTGTTTTTTTTTTGCGCTTATCAACTTTTATTTTTTTTCTCGCGATTAACTTCTTTTCTATAACTTATTAATAAATTCATTACCGGCTAATATTTCCAGCATCCGAATTTTATTTTCATTTCGCGAATTCTTGCTATCGCTTTTGTGCATTTGTTTAAATTTAAATAAAATCAAAACTTACAGCAATACTTGCGTTAGCGGTGTTGTTGTTTTGTTTATCTCTTTTTGCTTTTGTGTCGTTACCGTTTTAACTAACTCTCGCGCTCTTGCGTACAAATTGTTATTGCATGTGTTCAACTTGACGCGCTCTCCCGCTCTTTCCTATTCTTGTTTGATTTGCGCTCTCGTCTTTTGCCTATCCGCGACTCTGTGATACGTGTTTTTGTTTTTGTGTATTTTTGTAATTTCTTTTCTTTAGTTGTGAAGGCTTACTCTGCACATTAACCCTTGTGTCAGAACTGGTCAGTATATTCTTATACACAGATTTTTAACATTTAGAATTTTTATTTTTTTTGTATTTTCCTTTTTTAATTAAATTAATTGAATTTTGAT